>ML788859.1:30679-120238 GCA_009831015.1 Picea engelmannii | reverse complement strand
TATATATATATATATATATTCTAAGGGAAAGACCTTCAAAACTAAAGGAAAATGGAATAAAAAATAAAAAAACAAATCTCTCTACCTCTCTTATATATCATTGAGCTATATAAAAAAAAGATAGATATATTTTAGTGTCCACTATAAGAAATCTTTAAGTTGTATATTCAAAGTTAGGATTATTCCATGACTTAAAAAAAAAAAAATATACAAAATTATGCTTTTCAAAATATAAATATGTAATGTGTCCTCTATCACAAAAAAAAATAAAATTAAAAATTAAAGTATATCCAAAAAATTAAAGTATATCCATGGTGCATGAAAAAAAAATAGAAATGATCCAAGTATTATTCTCTAGTTACAATGTGTCTTTTGAAAGGCCATTCCCTACCTTATTAGTCCCTGCCCTTCAGGCTGTAGGGACTATAGTAATCGATTCTCCACTTTTGTATTAATCTTGCATGGAAATCAATGAACTTTCATTGTTTTAATGTAAAGTTTAAGAAAAGTTATAAATTTTTGAATCTGCATTTATTTTTTATTCTAAGTTTAAAGTTTGAGGTCTTATTTGGCCTCATATCGAGGCCAACTTAGGATAAATTTTCCATAATTTAAGGAAATTCAACTTCAAATGAACTAGTGTCAAATTTAAATGAACTAATGCTAGACCTGGTGTCTACCATTAGTTCATAACATTAGATGTTTACGTTTTCTCAAATGTATTTAGCCCATAGCCCATATTTATGGCATTCATTTTTCTTACAGGTATCCATTTTTATTAGGTGTAGTATCATTTTTCTTAAACATAGAAAACCTCTTTCCATGACACAAACGTGTGCATGAGGCAAGTATAGCTAACCGTCTATTTCCTCCTCATTTGTGGATTTTCTTTCTTCGGTTGGACGTTCTCTACGACTTTTGTTTCTTCAATTGGGCATTCTCTACAGATTTTATTTCTTCGGTTGGGCGTTCTCTATATTGTTTCTTAGTTGGGTGTTTTGTATATTACATTGGTTCAATACCATTATGATCCGCTACCTTCATCACAGAATGGTGGCCAGAAGGCTATGATGCCATCGCCTTCATCACTTTGACAAGATCGCCAACGTCATAGGAGCACTTACCTGATGTGTTTCTCCCTTGTGCTCAGGGTTGTGAATTTGCATTTTCCCCTTGAGCTCAGCGTCCATAATCTGAGCCCCTCCTTTCCCTTATGATATGTCCTAGCCATTGACCTGTGCTACGGGATCTGAAATGATCTAGGTTCTGACTTTGCATTTTCCCATTCAACTTAGCGTCTGCGTCCCGAATCTGAGCCCCTTCATTCCCTTCTGCTCCCTCCTAGCCAGTGATATGTGCTATGGGATGTGAAATGATTTGTATTATAGAAGGACGACACAAATATTTTACAAGGACGACACAAATATGTTACAAGCAACATATTGGTGATTTAATCTAGAATTGGACTGCATCAAATATCTACTAGTAAGTACCATTACATATTTGAACTTTTCAGAAAAAAATTATCTTATTTATTATGTTATAGTGTCTTTGTATTTGATTTTTTTTCAAATAATTCCACTACTATTGACATTAATTTAAGATTTACATTCTTTTATGAATTAACAAATTGTACAAAGTTAAATTTGAACAAAAAAAATTAATCCAACATCCAAAAATTGCTTATAATTTCAAAATTGACCTTTAATTTCCTCTTTGTAGATGAGTCAATCATCCACTAATACATTAAATCCTCCATCATTTTACCCAATGAAAATTTCTGGGCCAAAGGAGTATCCCTATCTGAAAGAAAGGGTGGCTCTATCTCGACAATTTACTCACATAAATTTATGGGCCAAAGGAGTATCCCTATCTAAAAGAAAGGGCAACTCTATCTGGGATCGCCGCAGGGATACTCTATTAATGATCATAAAGAAGAGTTAATTCAGAATTCTCACGAAGCAATAAAATCCATCCATCCCTCTTAGAACAAGTTTCTCTTGCTCTCCTCACCCTCATACCCATTTAATGCAGGTTATCCCTCTTAGACTAGTCAAAACACCATTTTTAATCGATGAGTTCATTTCATTATGTCGATAGTGTTGTATTATCAACCAAATCACTGCATTCAAATAGGCACAAATTCTTCACCACATGATTTCAAAAGTACTCAGCTGCTAGACCTTACACATTTGTTTATATGAAACTAATATGACATTCCTCGAAAACTAGTAAGCCCCACAATGGTGCTTGACAATCCACTTACAATGGGTGAGGAGAGATGAAATTCATATGAAATTCATGCTCACTCTTTCCAGATGAAATCCATGCTCACGCTTGTCGACGGTCCAAATGGAACTGGCATAAACCTTTTCTTTTTTTTAATCTTGCTCCCCAAACCCTGCCCTCCCTTTAGCTCGATAGCTTGATATATGAAAAAAGTATTCAAATAGCCTCTCTAAACCCATATACTTTCCTTAGTGGTTTTCGTGGCAGAGGTTGCAACATGCCATGCAACAACTTGTTTGAACTAAAATTTCTTCTCATAGCCAGAAAACAGGACTAGTAAAGAGAATTTATTCCCACAGGTAGACAACGAGACTAGTAAAGCGAAGATGGTAGGTGTTAGGTGTGTTGCATACAGATCAAAACCACTGAAACAAAGCGAAGCTGGTAGGTGTTAGATGTGTTGCATGTAGATCACAAGAACTGAAACGTGTAACATGTAAGCGATGAGAAAATAGGTTACAAAATTTTATTTTCCACCACAATCCTGGTTGTTATAAAGCAATTATTAATCCCCGATATCATAAAATAATTATTAAATAACATTATTTTAAAAATTTATTTTTTACAACTTTAATTCTATCATTTATCAATGAGGTGGTACAAGAATTATGAGCACAAGTAGAAAAATCCTGCACAATTTAACAGTTTCTTAGTAGTTCATCTCATCACCTATCAAACCACGACTCATAAAAGCAATTGGTCTCTCAAAATCGGTCTACTGGGTAATTTCCTACACCTACAATGCTACGATGTTCATAGTTCCACTAGTCTCGCCTCTCTCCTTCATGCATGAGAAAGTGAAGGGTGGGAAGTCTCTCTGAATGTTATATACTGCACCTACAATGCTACTATGCTCAAAGTTCCACTAGTCTGTATCCCAACCTCTGTACACTCTATATAATAGAGTCCATTGTATTAATATTGTAGGTAATTAAATATTTGTTCATATCACTCTACTCTCCCATTTTATCATGGTATCAGAGCTACAGAGCTGGGCATAAATTTTTCACAGGAATGCCTAGAAATATGTGGAGAGTAGAGTAGATAATTTCTAAGAGCTAGAAATGCTATGAATAATTTGTTTCATGTGTGAAGATTTTATTATAGTGATTGTGTGGTTTGATTTGTTGGTCAAGGGATGGATCACAAAAGCCATTGTGAGAGCCACAACCATTGTTTATTGTTCTCTGGAGTGTTGAATGGAAGTATCTTTCTTTTTCTCTGTATCACTGCATTATCGATCCCTATTGCAGTATCGGTCCATGTGCTGGAGTGTTCGTTGGGATAGATTATGTGTTGTTTGTTTGTTTGGTTTGCTATTTTCACTGTGAATAACGTTGTATGTTCTTGTTATTGGTTGTGAGAGTCAATTGGTGTGAAGGAATATTGTCTGTGTCAAGTAGAGGAGTTGTTGATTGTTGTGCACGGTTTGTTTGCAACTATCTCCAAGGTGTTATCTTAAATATCACTAAGTAAAATGCCATCTGAATTATCACTGCTATCTGCAACATCGATTGCCATCATGAGATTGGAGTATGCATGCTTGTGCTGTGTGTATGCAAGTTGTATGTTGAGTGCTTAGTTATCAAAGAGATTCGATGTTCCTCATATATTTGTTCTGTGCTAAGGGTGAAAATGAACTATCCAAAGAGATTATGAACTTGAATGTTGCGTCAGCTGAAAATCACATGGGCGTTCAGAGTTTAATAATTTAGTGTATGTCTGAAACTGGTGGAGATGTATATTTTCAACTCTAATTTTACTTGCATTTGATTGAAGTCTCTACACTTTGCTATGAGAAGTAGATGTACCCTTCTCTTTTATGTTCTTATTCTCTAAAATACGAGCTATAACAACTTTCTCTTGTTCATCACTTCCCTCATTTTCAGAGATTCATGATGTTGAACCATCCCTTTGGGCCATCTTCTATAATATATTCTTGCACACTCCAGTTTCATCTTAGATACTTGCAGTAAGAGATGGCGAGAGGCCTCTTCTCAACAGAGTACTGAGAGAAATTTTCGCAGTCACGTGCTCGACCTGGCGTAAACTGGTGTAAAATTTGGGGCTTTCGAAGGTTTCTCCATTGAATGTGACGATTTCCTTGAAAAGAGGGAGAGAACACCGTCAATGAAACCGAGGGACTTGTCCATGGTCAGAAGGTTTTAAAGACAAGGTTTCTCATCATGATCCCTGTTGGCAGGAGTAGTGGAGAGATGAAGAAGAATGGTTTAGAAGTTCAAGATCAAGTTTGGCTGTACGATCTGGAACCATTGGAAGTGGTATGTCATTTAGGGATACATCAACAAATACTTTGTACAATCTGAGTCTTTGTTGCACGTTGTCCAGGAGGACATTGTTTCTCAATGCTTGATTTCTGCGTCGATTATTTTATAACTAAGTGAAATGAGGTGTACATGCTCATTTCATCGGACTCACACAATCTCCAATCTAACTGACAAAAGTGAGATTGAGTTGTGATAATTTTGTTTTTGTTTGAAAGTGTGCATAGTTATAATGTGAGTCACGCATGTAATAGAAAGAAATTCTATGATATTTTGATGTAATGGTCCTAGAGAATACTTAAGTATGTACCTGAGATTTTTTATAACCCCTAATGTGAAAAAGTTGTGGTGATCTAAAAACCACTATGTAAAGAATGGTTTGTGGTCAAAACCACTTGAGAGTGCATGGTTGGGGGTAATCTGAGAAAACCCAGAGCATGGTTACAGGTAATCCGAAAAAACCTGGTGCATGGTTAAGGGTAATTCGAGAAAACACAAAGCATGGTTACAGGTTATCCGAGAAAACCTGGTGCATGGTTGAGGGTAATCCGAGAAAACCCACAACATGGTTATGGGTAAGCTGAAAAAAACCCATGATGATGATGATGCGATACAAGGGGAGGTATGAGGAAGAATGGTTGAATGAACCATGTAGATGAAAAGGATTCCTAGAGAACTGGCGGTTACAGTGGCTAATGACCCATGTATTCTGGTAGATAGATTTCTTTTTATGTGGACGTCAATAATCAGATGCGGGTACAAGAGGAGCATATGAAGATATGACCACATAGATATTTAGATAAGTAGTCATTAAGGGAGAGTGTTGGAATATTTAATTCCTACTTATCTAATATGTTTCCTAATGTATTGAGAGGTAGAGCTAATCTCTATGTGAATAGTGTGATCCTATTCTTAAGAGGTTGTTAGAGAGTTGGATTGGTGAGATCCTAGTTTGGTGTGTGGTTGAGATATTCTCTGAACCTCTCGAGTTATCTTTAGAATAAGTTAGATCTGATAACAACCTGTATACTCTATATAATAGAGTCCATTATATTGATATTGTAGTTAATTAAATATTTGTTCATATCACTCTACTCTCCTCCAATCTATTTCATGTTCAAAGTACGCATGTCCCACCATTATTTCAAGATATATCTCGATACTATGTAACTTTCTAGCGGTTGTACTAGCTTCATCCAGTGCTCTCGAGTGGGACAAGACAATGTGGGCGAAATGAAGAAAACTAAAAACTCAAAAACTTTGAATAGGTTTTCAAAACTTATTCTTTAAATCTCGAATAAACAACCCATCTACTTCCTCTCTTCTACATATTTTGAGGACATTTTTAAAATGGCATACCTAAGAAAATACCTACTCTTTATACCTGTTCTTGTTACTCCTTGGGTTTGTTGTAAAGTATATCACACACGAGGAATATCCAGATATACCAATCCACTGTAGGCTATTCTTCAAATATAAAATAATGCTTTTGCTATTTCTTTACGAGGCTATAAAATTGAAAGGAATGCGTTTGTTTTTTTATTGACATATTTATATTTACTAGGACAATCGCACACTCCCTGTTGATAGACGTTTGTAAGAAATATATTTCTTAGGAAATATGGAGTAGGATTGTCTCGTTCATAACTCGGACAAAATAGAACTTTCGCTCGGATGAATTGTTTATAAAATGTGACGGTATATTATCTTTAATACTATATTTCTTCATATTATCTTTAAGATCTCTCATTATAAGATCTTTCATTATATAAATTACTATAATAGTATTTTTCATCCTACTTTTTGAATGAGTATTTATCCATTCTATCAAAAGGTTGTCTCCACCTCCTTTAGTTAACGTTAATATTAAGTAACTTTTTTTTAGTTAACGTTAATATCAAGTAACTCATGGATTTTATTGAGGTTTTATGTGATGGTTTCGATTTGGTTTTACCTGAGCATGCATGAGAGTTTTACCTAGAGACCAAGAGGGAATAGTAAACATTCCTACTCAAGTTGGAATTTTTATTCAAAGTGGCTAATTTCCACGTGATAGGGCTTATTCGTTTTTTTAATTTATACAAAACTATATGTCATAAACTTACAAACAATATACAGTGTGGAGTGTTTATTAGTTTTTATTTATTTATACTGTTTTCATGAACATGGAAGCACCTGTTTTTTTTTCTTTTTGATAGATGTGTAAGCAAATAATCATTTTACATATCATAAAAAAAATATCTATAAGGAAAAAAAATATTCATAAAATAAAATTTGTCAAAAATAATTATATATATATTATATTTATATTTTATGTATATAAATTTAATAGTTATCAATCTATCCGTAAATATTAACGTAATTGTAAGGTTATCTATTAAGTTTTATAACCATGGTTCCGTATTGTTATTGAATTATCATTCTATTATTCACATGAAATAGAAGGACACAATTTAGATTCTTGAACATGGCAATTTAAAAAAATGAAGTTTGGATTGAATTTAAAGATTGTTTATTTTTTTTTAATTTTAATTAGGAATAAATGTTATGGGATTTATATAAGTAAAGAATAATCTAATTGAAAATGCAAAATCATGTTAAGTAATTGAAAGGAATGATTATTATCTTTATGAAATTTAATTTCCACAAATAACTTATTGAATTCTTAAAATATATTAACATAATGACAATTTTAATTTGTTTTGGTCGTTTTAAATAATTAATAAATAAAATTTTATTATTGATGAAAACATAGCAGCTCTTCTTCTATAATAATTTATTGTCTACTTAATTATTACCTCATCCACTATATAAATAGTCTATATTTCATTTGTATATATGCAATATTAATTTATTATTAATTATTTGTTATGAAATTAATATTTAAAAAATTAATAAAAACATAGTAAAGAACTGACTCATAAATGTAACAACGATATTTCAATCATGCCTTAATCCTTGACCATTAACTCTTTAGAAACAACTCTGTCAGCCAATGATAAGTATGACTAATTTAATTCCACCGTGACAAAACTGAGAAATGGATTAAGCAAATGCCAAGAACAAAAACGATGTTAGAAATTTGGTTACAATAGTAATACAATCCTTGAATATTCGATCATTAGTTTTATGATTTTTACGAGATGGTCTCATAAACTACAGAATTCAACAATTCGTTTTGTCAATCAACGATATAGGTTACTCATTGTTGTAATAGAATTTCCAAATAAAATAAATTAAGATGAACATAAATGAAATTTAATACGATTTAAAGAAAACACATTGAAGGTAAAGAACTTGGAATTTGAAAATAGCAACAAACTCAGTTATGAGGGGGCCCTCATGTGTCCTTGTCTGTCACTAGGAAATCCTTATGTAAACGTGAACTATAAGAAACTTAATTCATATCACTAATATGATATGAAAAACAAAAACAATACTTATATTATATTCAAAATTGGATTACAATTTCTTAGCATATCATCTACTATATCTGGAACTTTTGATGCTTCAATTTATACAAATGAATCGTGATCTCTCAGATCTGCTTTATTTGGAAGCCAAATCATAACAAGATATATGATATCAAGTTTACAAATATTTTGAGATCCCTAAAATTATTCAATGAGAAGTATCCTGAAGAAATTCATTCATGACAATGCATGAATTTCTTCTTATGATCTCACTCTTTTTCGTTCTAGCGAAGTTTGATGCTGCGTACTTTTGCCACATGGACAAGTTTGACCAAAGTATTTCAATTTTTATTTTTCAATTTGATGAGAGGATCCTCATGTTGTTTTAATAGGTGCATAAGATGGAGTTGTCTATTTGGCATATGTGGTAGCTTTAAAGTCGATTTTGAAGAGGCCCAAACCTTGCATTTAAAAAATCTACTACGGAAAGTTATTAGCAACCTACAGGAATTCAGTAGCTATAGAGTCAAAATATTATGTATCTTCTTTAAAAATGAAAATTAATTAAACAAAATTGCATTAAGAATAGAAAATATGTCAAAGATTAGATCTTTACGTCAAAATTCTTTATAGTATCATTTTTATGATCAAATAAATGTTTATGATGGAAAAAATGAGAGTTTAATATATGAAGATGTCTAAGAAATATGAAAAAGTAATGACAAAAAGAGTGAGTTTCTAAAGCCCAACATTTTCCCCACACTGGAGGTGTTGTGTGTCCTCATACAACAAAATCCAGTATTGATTCTTCAAAATTGCAAAAATATGTACTTCCATCCTCATTATATTCGTTCTTATGCATCCAACAATGCTTAAAGTCTGGATGAAGACCCATGATTCTTCTATTTCAATTCCTTTATTTTATTTTCCAAACTCTGGTTATGGAGTCTTTCCTCTTGTTTTTTTCCATATTACTTTCCATCTTCTTTTACCAAAAGTTTCCTTTCATCTTCAAAACCTTCTATCTTTTTTTTTGCAGTTTGGCCACAATCTTCGTGAAGGTTATATTTTCTTCTTTGATATATCTTTCTAAGACCTCCATCTCATAGATTGTATTATGAAGCTCTTCAATTTTATCCTTTTCATTTTGTGATTGAAATGGAATTTCTGGATTTTCTCCCTCTTTATCCATCTTTAGTGTTGGGGACTCAAAATTTATGTTGGACTAAATACCTTTTTGTAGAGATTTGGTAGTGGAGGATCGAGTCTTGCATTGTATAACTCCTTTTTGTGTTTTTGGGGTTGTCTTTTCTTCGTTGTATTTCTCTACATCAATCATGGGAGTTGAGTGTTTCCTCTCATCAACTTTCAACTCTGATTTACTCCTTGTTATATGGGTCATTTCTTCAACTTCTAATTTATTTTTCTTGTTGTGTACAACTATTGCTCTTGTATTGATCATTGGTGCTGGAGACAACATCTACTAAGTTTTCCACGAATGGTTGTTTAGTGGAGTATTTGGAGGTCTCCACGCTTTCTCCTTACCAAGCATTCAATTTTCGGTTGTGGATGTGAGCTTTTGGCCCCTGTTTCACTCGGTGTCAAATATTTACCCTTCATTTCTTTCTAAATCCTCTCGATAATTGAAGTAGGGATTTCATATGTTTCTCTACTTTGTTCAGGAGTTGAATTACAAACATGTTCCTTCCCAGGAATTTAACCCTGAACTGATGTTTTAATTGATGTCAAAACCCTAACATGTTCCTGTAATGGAGTCGAACCCTAGAGTGGAATTTTTACCTTTTCTGAACTCGAGAGCTCCTATGCCTCTACATCTTTTATATGTATTTCATCCTCTGCCCCATTTCCACTATATTCAACTTCAATTTTATCTTCATGCTCAACTGCTTCTTCTTTCTCAAGGAATTGATTTCTTAGCAAGAAATAATTCCATGTGTCATCTAATTCTCATAACATTGCCACGATAAGCAGTTTCTCCAGTCCATGATGATATAGACTTTGGTCTACATTACGAGAGATTTTTTGAGTGGAAATTCCATTTTTTTAGGGCTACTTAATAATAAAAATGGGATATTAATCTCATTTCCTTTTAAAAAATGCAAGACGAGACACAAATGATGATAAAATATTAATCCATACCTTCCCTCTCACGTAACATATTTTTGCAAAATAAACAGAACATCGTTCCACTTTGATTTAAGGGGAACACCCACCTAAGGTGCACAAGTCAATCACCTAGGCACAACACTTCTTCACCTTTTCATGATGAATTAAATATATGTAAAATAAATGGTTCCCTTGGTATACAAGGTGAACCGGGACTAAAATAAAGCATTCTTACATTTTCTTCTGAAGCTATGTGTCTTGGTTGTTTCTTTTTCTGAGTTTGCATTTTACATTCATGAGAATTTCATTTTTAGGGTTTCTGAAGAATAACCAGTGCACCTTCCTTCATGGTTGCCTCTTGGTGAATCTATTTTCCATGCTTCCACCTCTGAGAGCAAGCTTATCTCATTAGCTAGCCACTCTCTCAGTGAGAAAATCATTTCCTTCGAGTTTTTTGAGGCAGAAGGGAGGGCGCACCAACTAGGGTTTGCACCCTTGTTGGTTTCTTCTTTGTGGGAATGAAGTGAGTGCGCCCTCTTCCATGGCTGCACTGTGCTTCTCCCACTAATCCTCGGAGGTCACTCTGAGATCACCAAAACCTCTTGACCACTCTCAGGCCACCTCGGTCTGGATCCCCATTTGCTTGGTCACCCAAACTAATGGTGCACCTTTGTTCATATTTGCACCCCCAAGGAGAGGTTTTGGTCAGAAGTCGAGCTATTTCCACATAGAGAAGCTCCGCATATCTAAAACAATACAGATCTCTCCCTCTATACTAGTTCAAGATCCAATGCCTTAGGGTTTTGAGTCCTCTATTCTCAAAACAGAGTCCTTTGTTCAACATTGCAACCTAGGGGCACCTTTTCTCTTCAACTAGCCTTACAATTCTTCCACGCAAAGATCCTTTGGCAGTCGACTCATATTCCATCACATCAAATCATGTCCAAGATCTTGCCTTCGTTCTCAATGAGTTGCTCAGAATGCAACAAAAAAACAATCGAGATCCATTCCGATTGGACACTAGAATCCAAATACCCAAGTTTATTGGGCAAATGAATGGTGAAATGGTGGATTCTTGGATCCGTAGCCTATCCACCTATTTCAATACATGTCCAGGCCTTACCGAGGACAAAAAACTCCATATTGTCGCCTTCCAATTAGAATGACTGGCACAAACTTGGTGGGATACACAGAAAGAGAAGACCACATTTGTGATAGAGATTGGGGATGCTCTAGAATTCTCTACTTCGCAACCCATTAAAACCTAAGCTTGACTTTCTGAAGCTTTCATAAATCACTTCTACCCACCTGGGTATGTGCAATCCTTATGGATCAAATGGCACCAACTTCGACAAATCCCTTCACAAGGAGTGAAAGGCTACATAGACTTCTTTTGCAAGATGTGCCTCTTACTTCATGCTCCAGATGTAGAAGTGGTACTCATATTGAAATTTGTGGTTGGTTTATTAATTCAATTCCGTCGAGAAGTAGAGTTGTTTGAAAATCCAACTTTAGATAAAACATTTCAAAGATCTTTGGCTATAGAAAGGAAAGTCTCGCCTAGAGGTCGTATTCCTCAGTCTGGCCCTTATACCAACCCCCTCACCTCTAAACCATCCATCTCCCATCCCTCATCCTGCTTTCCACCTCCTCGGACTCAAAACCCCACACCCAATACAACTACATTGACACCTTGGTGCTCATTCCACAAAATTACTTCACACAATTGATCAGATTGTTGAATCCTCCAAAATCTAAAAACCAACAAAAATATACTCACTGATCTAATTGTGCCTGCCCAAGTAGAAGATACCAAAGAAGTTCCTATGGAAAATCCCATAGAAGTAGACCCCTCATTGATTCTAATGACCCTGGAAGATTTGAACGCATCCACCCAACCCCTCTTCACCCATAACTGCCAAATCAAAAAAGCCTTGGCTTTACTGATTATGGACAATGGAAGCCAGAAAAATTTCCCTTGTCAACCGCCTTAATCTTGTCACCACTCCATATCTGCAACCCTATCAACTTGGATGGGTCCAAAAGGATCGCCCTAGCCTCCTAGTTTCCAAGCTTTGTCTGGTCACTTTTGCCATAGGCCAATTCAAAGATACTGTCCTCTGTGATGTCTCCCCCTTGGATTGTATGTATTTGTTGCTCAATATCCCATACCAAACCCAAAGAAATGCTATCTATCTATCCAAATCCCACCAATACAAAATTACCAAAGAAGGCCACACTTATATCTTAACTACAACAAAACCCAAACCCCCTTCTACCAAAGAACAAATACCACATGTACACTTAAACCAATGTGCCTCTCTTTGTTTGGAGTGCCCAATAACACCAAAAAATGCAATGCACCATGTTCCTAAAACTATGACTCCCCTCCTCCATGAGTTCGCAGAGGTATTTCAACCTATGGAGGGACTTCCCCCCTCCCGCCACATTTACCATTCCATTCATATCATCCTCGGATCTGCCTTACCTAATGCCCCTACTTACCAGTTGGCCCCAACAGAAACAAAGAAAATGGAAATACAACTGACCAACCTCATCAACTCTGGTCACATCCAACCTTCATCTTCTCCTTGTGCTTCTGTCGCCTTTATGATCCATAAACGAGATACCTCAGAAATGCGCCTTGTCACTAATTACCAAGCCTTGAACAAAGGCATAATAAAAAACCGTTACCCCCTTCCTCGGATTAAGGAACTACTCGACACCCTCCAAGGAGCTAAGTGGTTAAGTAAATTGGATTTGACAACCGGCTACCATCAAGTTCGAATGAACCCAGATGATGTTTGGAAAATAGTGTTCAAGACCAAATTTGGTATTTTTGAGTGGAAAGTCATGGATTTCGGTCTCACCAATGCCCAAACCACCTTGATGAGGCTCATCAATGACATATTTAGAGAACATTTGGGTCGATTTGTGGTCATCTACTTAGATGACATTCTCATCTTCACTCGGACATGAGACACTCACATGCAACATGTCCGACAAGTTCTCCAAATTCTCCAAGAACACAAGTTTAAAGTCAAAGATAAGAAATCATATTTTGGTTAGACTTCAGTCCCCTATCTTGTCTTTGTGGTCATCTCAGAGGGTATTCAACCAGATCTAGCTTGCATCCAAGCATTGAAATAATGGCCTCTACGTTCTTCAACTAAGGAGTTGAAAAGATTTTTGGGTGGAATCAATTTCTATCGTAAGTTCATTCCCTCTTTTTCAAATCTTGTTCAACCTTTGCATCAACTCTCAAATACTTCTTCTACATTCATCTGGACCAAAGAAGAAACTACTCACTTTGCTTAGCTCAAAGACGCTCTCTGCTCATCCCCTGTTTTACATCTGCCAGACCTCTCCCAACCCTTTGATATTGAGTCTGACGCCTCACAATATGCTATTGGTGTCGTACTTAAACAGGGAGGACACCCCATTTCTTACCACTCTGAAACCTTGTCCGAGGCAAAGAAAAATTATAGTACCTATGACAAGGAATTTTATAGTCTGGTGCAAGCACTCAAACAATGGAGGCATTATTTGTTGGGTAAAGAAACCATTCTACATACTGACCACCACCCTTTGATTTTCATCAACTCTCAATCAAATATTCAGGAACAAAGGCACCTTAAATGGGCCTCTTACATTCAACAATTTCACTTAGTCATTAGATACAAGAAAGGATCTTCTAATAAAATGGATGATTTTCTAAGTCGGTCGCACACTCCAGTTCTTTCCATTCTAGAAGTACGTTGTGCTACTTATGACACATGGAAAGATCAATATGCTACTGACACCAACTTTTGAGAGATATGGGAAGCTTTGCAAAGCCCCACAATGATCAATCAGACCCCCTTCCTAGACTACCCTATTCAGAATGGGTGGCTATATAAGTTCAATTTTCTATGCGTTCCACAGTCAGAAGACCGTCTCTTGCTCATGAGGGAAGCACATGATTTAGCCTATGGGGGCCACTTTGGGACCACAAAGACCACCCAACATCTGCAATGCCATTTTCATTGACCTTCCATGTAGCCTCAAGTTGAAAAATTTATTAGAGCTTGTGCCTTATGCTCACAATCCAATCCATCCAACCGGAAGCATGGGTTGTATCAACCACTGTCGCTTCCTTTGCGGCCTTGGGAGTCAATCTCAATGGAATTCCTAAGTGGACTTCCAACAACCCAAAAGAAACATGATGCAATCTTGGTAGTGGTATGCCACTTCAACAAAATGACACTTTTTATCCCATGCACAAAGACCACTACAACAGAGCAAACAATGGAACTCTATTTTCATCATGTTTGGCCCCATTTTGGCCTCCCAAGTAGTATCATCTCAGAAAGATATTCTCGCTTCCTCAATACATTTTGGAATACCATATGGGCACTATTGGGTTGCCACCTAAAGTTTTATACTACATTCCATCCTCAAACGGATGGCCAAAAAGAGGTTGTCAACAGAGTCTTGGTGCATGCTCTCCAAACTCACTTTGGGCGCAGCAAACAATGGGACAATTACTTACCCATTCTCCAGCATAGCTACAACAAAGCAACACATTATTCTTCAATATTTTCACCTTTTGAAGCCTGCTTGGGCTTCCAACCAACATCTCCAACTGAGCTTCCACTCACTTGGGCTCCTCAAGGTACCTTCCATCAACAGTAGGAACAACTGTCAGCTCAACGATTTCTCCAACAAATTGCACAACACCACAGTGCAGTCACATCAACACTCAAAGCAACCCAAGATCATGCCAAGCATTGCCATGACAAACAAAGAACCTTCATGGCCTTTCAACCAGGGGATCAAGTCTGCTTACACTTGGATAAGAAGCGCTTTAAATGCCACCGTCACAAGATTCTTCCAATCATATATGGTCTGTATACAATACTCGACAGGATTGGAGAAAATGCATATAGGTTGGATCTGCCACCACAACTGGGAATCCACAATGTCATTAATGTAAATCACTTAAAGTTTTTTGAGCCTTCCCTCTTGGAAGAACCAGTCACCATCACTCATCCAGTGGACAACATTCCTGATTTCCAACTCCCATTGGCCAAAGACACTATACTGGATACTCGAAATCACTCTATAAGACATTAGACTTACACTTCATATCTAGTAGCCCGCCAAGGCTAAACTCCAGCTGAGGCAAAGTGGATCACAACTGATGTATTGCACAACAAGTTTCCGCATCTTCTCATGGAATCTAGGACACTTCTAGATATAAACAGGGAGGAATTGGGTGAGGGAGGCCACGCAGGGGAATGCCCACCTAGGGCGCACAAGTCAATCATCTAGGCACAACACTTCTTGACCTTTTGATGATGAATTAAATATATGTAAAATAAATGGTTCCCTTGGTATATAAGGTGAACCGAGACTAAAATAAATCATTCTTACCTTCTTTTTTTTTAAGGTATGTGTCTTGGTTGTTTCCCTTAGTTTGCATTTTACATTCACGAAAATTTCATTTTTAGGGTTTCTGAAGAATAACCAGTGCACCTTCATTCATGGTTGCCTCTGGTGACTCTGTTTGCCATGCTTCCACCTCTAAGAGAAATATTATCTCATTAGCTATCCACTCTCTCAGGGATCAAATCATTTCCTTCGAGTTTTTTGAGGCAGAAGGGAGGGCACACCAACTTGAATTTGCACCCTTGTTGGTTTCTTCTTTGTGGGAATGAAGTGAGTGTGCCCTCTTCCATGGTTGCACTGGGATTCTCCCACTAATCCCCTGAGGTCACTCTGAGATCACCAAAACCTCTTGGCCACTCTCAAGTCACCCCGGTCTGGATCCCCATTTGCTTGGTCACCCAAACTAATGGTGAACCCCTGTTTAGATTTGCACCAGTGAGGAGAGTTTTTGGTCAGAATCCAAACTATGGCTTGTGTGTGCACCTTCTTCTGTAGATCACCTTTTTGGAAAGATCAATGGCAACGAAGGTATCCCCTTGCTCCAATTAATCATTGTCTTAGGGTTTACTAAAAACTTCTTCCACTCATCAGTTGTTAACCTCTGGTTTTTGAACCATTTCTCACCCGCCTGAGGTTTGTTATTTCCATTTGTAATTCACTGATGCAGACTCTTCTACATCAAAATTTTGTGCAATCTCTCTGGTAATTTTCTCATTATAGCCCCGCAACTTCTATGGAAAAGGAAGCCAACCCGCCCTTTGAAAACTCTTCTGAAAATCAAGATATGCTTGAACTATATCTATTCCACTTGGATCATATATTCTAACAATCCCTATCTCCTCTTTTGGATAAACTTGGCTACTATTCTCTCTATTGTCAAGGTTAAATTCAAATATGCAGGATCATGGGGGTATGGAAAATGGATGAAATGAAAGGAATAATGATGGATGCAAGGGATAATGGACGCAAATTGAAATAATCGTGAAGTTAATGATGGTAGATCGTGGTAATCATGCCACATTGTTCATATCAAAATTCAAATCATGGTAATCACAAAAGGGCGGATTTAAAATATGCATGCCGAAAATAAAATTTATGTCATGCATATAATTTGTTTATAATGTTTTTTATATGGAGAAGTTGTTTTATGGATGGATATAAATGGTGATATGGTGATGGAATATATGGATGGATAAATTATAGATTTAACCCGAACAAAAAAATATTGAGTAGAATATGTTCATCTTTCCATAATTTTGATATAAAATGCATCAACGTTTAATGAATTGTTACCTTATTCTTGTTGTTACATGTAGCTTTACCAATTGACTTTATTGTTGAAGGTTCATGTTTATGTAGAGGTTTTTTGTTGTTGATGAATAATTGATGAAGTGTTTTTGAAGTGTTGTTTAAAGGACTGCTCAAAAGAAGTATGAAATGATGATGATGATTAAAGAAGTACTGATGCTACAATGCTAAAGAAATGTTATAAAATTATGAGCATGGTGATGAAGAAACGTAACGATTGTAAGGATGTTGATGTAGATTCTTTTGAAAATTTATTGATTAAGAAAATTTGTTGATAAAGAGAGTCTTAAATATTGAAAAAACTCTGAATATACTTTGAATTTCATGACAATTTCATGAAATTCAAAATAGAACCTGCTGTGAGTTAGTATTCAACAATTTATGTTTTTGAAAACAACCACATAATCTTTCAGTGGCTACAGAAAATCTATGACTGTAAGAATATGTAACACTAGGAATACTAATTGTTGACGTTGGTTCCTTGACTTATAAACAATTCTTTGAAGTTCAACCAAAATTCTTCTGATACATTCCTCATTTGACACCAAATTTATTGTTGATGAAGATATCGACTGCAAATAAAACATTGTCTTCCATAACTTTAATTATTTTCAGGAACTCAGAAAGACTGATTTTACTTGTCACGAACCCTTCCTTCCATTGCTGGTTTTTAAACCCGATCCATACACAATTGCGCCGGAAATTAGTTTTCATAGAGAGTGCATTTTGATTTTCTATTATATATATATATATATATTATTAGAGATTAATTTGAAACAGGAATAAGAACAAAAGAAGGATCCTATGTATTTATTACTTCCATGTCTCACTGTTGAAGCATATGATTGAAAAATTCCTCCCTATTCAATGGTTTCTTATATATCCTCAATCTATGGCCATTAACTAGGAAATAAATTCCTAGTTCATCTATAGTTTTAATTTTTACCTCTCGATTATCATAAACTTCCTTGTTGTTGTGCTTCTGAAAGATTTATCCCAAGTTTGTCTATTGTTCTCAAGGTTTTGACTTGAAATTCAATAGGAAGTAAAACTTGTTTTCCATACACAAGTTTGTATGGTGTATGTCCAGTAGTATTTCTCCATGTGGTATAGTAAGTGATCCTATGGAATCCGATCTCCCCAATATTTATGATGCACCCGAAGTGTCTTAGTGAGGACAGATTCAAGAACTTTATTGGTTGACTCCACTTGCCCATTGGCTTCTGGATGATATGGAAAAGATTTCCTATGCTTGATATTGCATTGCTCCATGATATTCTGAACAATTATTGAGGTAAATTCAGCGCCTTGATCGATAACAATCTCTCTTGGGACACCAAAGCTATTAAATATGTCCTCAAATAATAAATCAACAACATATTTTTCGGTAGCAAAAACAACAGGTTTAAATTCTACCCATTTTGTTAAATAATCAATACATACTAAGACATACCTCCTCTTCTTTGATGTTGGAGAAATTAGTCCTATAAAATCCAGTGCCCATATCTCAAAAGGTTCTACGAGTACCTGTGGTTGTAGAGGAATTTCATCTTCTTGAACCGGCCTTCCCATTCGTCAGTTGTCGCATTGTCTCACATATTGCTTAGTATTTTGAAAAAAGAGGGCCAATAGTACGGAAGTTGCACAATTTTATAAGCAATTCTTCGATCAACAAAATGACCTCCACAAGCTTCATCAAGGAATTATTTTAATATGCCATATACCTAATTTTCTATAACACACCTTCGAATAATAAAATCAGGTCCAGTGCGAAAGAGTTCACCATCAACCCATGAGTATAAAACACTATCTATAATAATTTTATGTTTTTCTCTTTGTGACAAGTGTTACGGTAACTTTCGAGGGGCCAAGTAATTGGAAATATATACAAACCAAGGAGGCTTGTTAGCTATTGAAAATAAATGTTCATATGGAAAATCATCATTAACAAGATTTATTTCACCTTCATTTTGTATTGTGGACAAAAAATATGCAACTACATTTTATTTTCCAAGTCTATCTAATATGGTGATACCAAATTACTAAAGTAAAAGAAGCCATCTAATAATTCTACCATTGGTGATTGATTTATTCATTAAATATATAATGGTTGAATGATCTGTATGCAAAAATACCTCATATCATGTGATATAGTGCTTAAATTTATTCATGTTGTGTACTACTGCAAGAAATTTGTTTTTTGTGACTGTGTAATTTAATTCATGTGTCAAATTTTTGCTAACTAAGTAAATGGCATATGAAATATGATTTTATTTTTTTCCAAAAACTACACCTAAGGCTATATTAGAAGCGTTTGTAGATATATGAAATGGAAGAGACCAATTTAGTCCTCTTAAGACATGATCTACAAAAAAAATTCCTTTAAAATTTCAAATGCATTTCTGCATGATATATTCCAAAAACAATCATTATCTTTTGTAAGAAGTTTAAACAATGGAGATGATATTTGTCTGAAATTTTCAATAAAATTTATGTAGTAACCATCATGTCCTAAGAAACTTCTGACATTCTTTTTATTCTTTGGCATTGGAAGCTTGGAAATGACTTCTATCTTCTTTGGATCCGCCTTTATTCCTGCAGAAGACACACAATGACCCAAAACAATTCGTTCATTTTGAAACATAAAACATTTCTCATGACTTAGTTCTAAAATTTTTTTTAACATGTGATTAACACTTTTTCTCGATTTCCTATTGCTTTCTCAAAATTATTTCCATAAACAATAAACGAATCCATATAAACCTCTACACAATCATGAATCAGGTAAAAAAATATACCCAATACAACATATTGGAAAGTTTCATTACATAATCCAAAAGGTAGAACTCGATATGCATACTTACCCCAAGGACAAGTGAATGTGACCTTATCCTGATCTTCTCGAGCAATCTGAATTTGTTTGTAACCACTAAAGTTGTCCAGAAAGGAAAAGTATTTTTTTCCTACGAATGTATCTTGTACCTGATTTATAAAAGGTAATGGAAAATGATCTTTCAAGGTTGCCTTATTCAATTCCCTGTAATCCACACACACATGACATTTTCCGTTTTTTTTGGAACAATTAATAAAGGTGACACCCATTGACTATTAGAAAGTGGATATATAAAATTGGCATTCAATAATTTTTGTTTTTCATTTTCACAATTTCCTTTAAAAGTTGATTCATTCGTCTTTGGGGTTGCCTGATAAGTATGAAATTATACTCTAAATAAGTATGATGAATGTAGGTATTTGGTTGAATTCCTCTCATATCAGTATATACTCATGCAAATGCACCATAATGTTTTCTCAATGTGTTAATCAATTGTTTCTTTTGAAAGTATTCAAGCTGAGAATTAATATTTAAAGTTTTGTCTAGATGAATTTCAACAACAATACTACTTGATTATGGTTTTGAAGTATTTATATCCATTGAATGTGCAAGTGCGAACAAATTTTGCATTGTATAGGTTTATTGAAAATGTTGATCCAAGATATGATTAAGAATATGTTTCCCCCCATGATATAGAGAAAAATATGAATTATTGATGTAATTAGTGATCTGATTTTCCTCGTTATCATCTTTAAAACTTAGTGCTTGGTCAATGGTAAAAACTGGTTGTACTATTTGATTATCTGTATCTCGAAGAGATTGTCCAGTTTCATATTTATTTACAGTTTTAGCAGGTGGATACAAATGATATTTATTTTCTAAATATCCATGTTTAATTATCATATTGACAGATCTACACCCTATATATGCATCAATAGTGGCTAACCATGGTCTACCCAAAATTAATGGAGACCCTTCCAAGTTGGTTTTAGGCTGTAAGATCATAAATTCCACTAGGTATTCCCATGAATCTATTGAGACTATGATGTCTTCTAATACGCCTTTAGGCTGAATTGTTGAGCGGTCAGCTAATTGCAAAACAATGGGTGTATAATGAGGATTAGAAAGATGTAATACATCCATAATATATTTTGTAATGACATTTATTGCTACTCCTAAATCTATCACTGTATTGGTAATAGTTATGTTATTAATGCGTCTTTGTACAATGAGGCTTCTAGGATCACAATATTTTTTCATATAAGTTTTCCGAGACATTAGATCTTCCAATTTGACAATAACCTATACATTTTGAGGGTATTTATTCTTTCTCCCCAATTGATTTATGCATAACTCCCTAACTATTTTAGCATATATCAGAATATCCTTTATTGCTTGCAGTAAGGGGATTTTGATACAAACATTCCATAACTCATCCAATAAATCATACTCATTTTGTTGAATTTGTTTTTGCAAAATTAACCTTTCTGGGAAAGGTGGTGTTTGATATTGTTGACTTTGTTCTATTGTGGGAGTAGAAGTTTGTGGTTTTTATTTATTGAATAATCGATTGGGAGTTTCCTCCTCTTCTTTTCCATTAAAAATTGGAGAATTTTTCAGAATTACTTTTCCATATCTAAGATGAATTTCATTTAGATAAAGTGAAGTAATCACATATGTTGGGAAATTTGGTAACTCAGCGTTGTAAGTGGGCTAGGATACTTTATTGTTGAGATTAGGAATGGGTTGTGAAGGTATTTGAGTAGTTCATGGAGTTTGTTGAGTGGAAGTTAATTGTAATTGTTCAAGTTGAGTATTTTGTAAAGTTTGGGTAGGATAGGGTTGTGACTATGGTCATTGTGAAGGGTATTGAGTAGAATATTGTTGTTGAGTAAGATATGAGGGGTAAGGCTTGGTAGATGCAAATCCATATTTAGTTCCACTCCAATCCTTTTTCTAGGGTTGGATTGGAGTTTATTTTGGATGCCATGTCTGCCAAGGCATAGGAGGCACCTGGTTGGATTGTTGTGGAAATTGCATAATGTAAAGACTGTATTACTAAGTAAAGTCTTCTTTCATACCTGTTGTTCTTTGACTCTGCACAAATTCCACAAACATCAATAATATAAAATGGACTTTCTCTTGATGCATGCTTCTTTCTACACATAGTACAAAATATTGTTAGAGCCTAGTTTTCTTCTTTTTTTTTCTGTTTTACTTTTAAAATATCAAACTCAAAAGTCAGAGTGCCAAGAATATCAATTTTAAAGTTTTTGAGTAAATTTCCAATTTCAACTCGACTTACCCCTCTGGTTGTTAATGTTTGGACTCGAGATAGAGTGTACCTAGGTCCCAGGTGTGAATGGAATTTGTTCCTAAACCCATGAAACAATGTAAGGATGAATATTTAAGGGTTGTTGTAAACAATTTCAATTTTTGGGCATCCTAAGAGTAATCATAAATATGACATAGCACTTCAAATTGAAATAAAAATGTTTCAAGGTCTTCAGAAACCATACCTCAAAATTTTGGTAAGGAAGAAAGATTAATGTTTTTCATCTGAACATTCTCATTCAGATTTTCAATAGGAAATCCAAACTCCTCCAATTCATCTGCTCCTGCTTCTCCATGTCTTCCACCTCCTCTTTCATCATCTCTTAGATTATTTTCATTTCAAGGTCCACCTCCACCTCCACCTCTTTGAATTCCAATTACTTATTCTTCCCCTGACATGTTTATAGATCCTTGTATTTCCACTTAAACTTTAGGTTCAATTTTGGTAGGTGTTGGATCTTGAACTTCAAGGTGTCTTTGGAAGAATTATTGTTCTTTAGGAGATGAAATAATCACAACTTTTTGAGTTGGTTGCAAGACAATCTCTTGCTCCTCTTGAGATTTTCCTTCTATATCAAACGTTGGTGTTCTTATTGATGTTCCTCCTCTGATGGTTCTACCTGCACATATATTAGAATATGGTGTGGCTCTTACTGCACCATGAGTGGAAACAGATGGGTTTCTAACTAGGGTATCAATTTTAGCTATTCTTCTTGTGAATCTACCTTTAGAATCCCTATGTATATTTATGCATTCTACCTAACATGATTTTTTTTTTTAATAACAAGAAGCCAATTCCCTATATACACTTCCCGGAAAAAGACACCAAAAATGTCAGTCAAACTCAATTGAATTAATTTGATGCATTAAATCATCAACTCGGGGTCATAATCTTATGAAGTATATAGCACTGTATATGCATAGATTTTGATTCCTGATTTAAGTATTAAGATTGCTCTGTATGTGCATAGATTTTGATTCCTGATTTAAGTATTAAGATTGCAAGTGCATAGATTTTGATTCCTGATTTAAGTATTAAGATTGCAAGAAGCAAACCATTGCAAAGTAATCCTAGAAAAAAGGAGTAATTGTCAAAACAAATTAAATAACTAACTCAGAACTGTAACAACAATATTTCAATCATGCATTAATCCTTTGCCATTAACTCATGAATTTTATCAACCGATTCCAAGAATTACATAATTTTCCAAAAAGCTCTGTCAACCAATGATAAGTACGACTAATTTAATTCTACTGTGAGAGAACTGAGAAATGGATTAAGAAAATGAAAAGAACAAAAACAATGTTAGAAATTCGGTTACAATAGTAATACAATATTTCAGTCTTTGATCATTAGTTTTATGAGTTTTACCATATGGTTTCATAAACTACCGAATTCACCAATTGGTTATTTCAATCAATGATATAGGATATTGATTGATGTCACAGAATTTCCAAATAAAATAAGTGAAGTTAAACATAAATGAAATTGAACACGATTTAAATAAAACACACTGAAAGTAAAGAACTTGGAATTTGAAAAGAGAAACAAACTCAGTTATCTGTGGGGGCTCCTACATCCTGGTCTATCACTAGGAAATCCTTATGCAAGTGCAAACTAGAAGAAACTTAATTCATATAACTAATACGATATGAAAACCAACAACAATACTTATATTATATTCAAAATTGGATTACAATTTCTCATCATATCATCTACTATCTATGGAATGTTTTATGCTTCAATTTCTACAAATGAATGTGATCCCTCAGATATGATTTCTTTGGTAGCCAAATTATAACAAGATATATGATATCAAGTTTACAAATATTTCGAGATCCCTAAAATTATTCAGTGAAAATTGTCATGAAGAAATTCATGACAACAATGAATGAATTTCTTTATATGATCTCTCTCTTTTCCGTTTTGGCCAAGTCTGATGTTGCGTTCTTTTTCCATTTGGACAAGTTTATCCAAGGTATTTGACTCGTGATTTGTCGATTTGCTAATAGGATCCTCTTGTTGTTTTAGCAGGTGGATAATATGGAGGTGTCAATTTGGCATATGTGGTGACTTTAAAGTTGATATGGAAGAGGCTCTAACCTTGCATTTAAAAAAATCTACTACCGAAAGTTATTAGCAACCTACAAGAATTCAGTAGCTATATAATGAGAACATTTTACAGCTTCCTTAAAAATAACAATTAATTAAACTAAAATGCATTAAGAATAAACAAATATGCCAAAGATTAGATCTTTACCTCAAAATGATTTTTGGTATCAATTATGGGATCAAGGAAAGGTTTATGATGGAAAAAATGAGAGTTTATTATATGAATATGGATAGGAAATATGCAAAAGTAATGACAAAAATAGTGAGTTTATGAATCCCGACATCCTCTAGAGCGTTTGGGATTGCATACGTCATCCCATTTCACTAGTTCCCATTTTATTTGTTATAGAGTTAAGGATGAATTTTGGGGTGGCCAAAGAAGAGAAGATGTAGATCGGAATGTCCTATAGAACTGATTTCAAGAGGGTGAGCTAACCAAAAAAAGTTGAAAGATCCAAAGGTCTAGGAACTAAGATGATGTTTTAAGGATTCAAGGATAGCTTCCCCTGATTTGATGCGAAGGGAGTTGTCAATTAAGGGAACATCAAGATTCTTGGATGGAAGGGAGATCCTAGGAAAATCGAGGATGTTGGATAGGTAGTTCTGAATCTCTTCTAGAGTGTTAAGGAAAAAAATTTGGGATTTGTCTTAGTTGATAGACATGCTTGAAGTCACACTGAAGTCTTAGAGGATGTTGTGAATGGTTGTGGTTTATTTAGTAGTAGCTTCACCCCACATCATAGTCTCATCTATGAATTGACTTTGTCAGACAAGTGGGTTGATACTACAAATATGGAGACCTTTAAGATCACCATTATTGATGTGGGATTTGATGCCGCAACTGAGACCTTCTGCCATGATGAAAAACAAAAACGATGAAAGGGGATCACCTTGTCTAATTCGTGTAGAAGGGGTAATGGCATTGTAAGGGGTCCCATTAACGAGAATGGATAAGAAACCAATGGAATTGAGTTTTAGGATCCAATTCACCCATTCTAACTTAAAACCAAAAGCTAGAAGAATGTGTTTGATGTATTTCCAACCAACTATATCCAAAGATTTTTTGAAGTCCAGTTTTATAATCATGCCCAAAGTATGTGAAGACTTGAGTGAGTGTATTTATTCATGAGAAAGAATTACACTATCAAGGATTTTCCTTCCCTCTACATATCCATATTGTTTATTTGAAATATTGAAAGGTAGGAGAGGCTTGAGGCGTAGAGAAATTACCTTGGTTATGATTTTGTAGATGACATTATTGTAACATCCGACTCTTGCACGCACTTAGTGAACTTATTCTTTGAGGACACTTGTGTGCAAGTGATCTGGGTTATTATATTATTGGTTGTTTTGATTATGATTATGAGATTTTATGGATTTGATGATATTTCATTTTGTTTAATATACATAGACATGTCCTATTGACTGGGTTCCCCTAAGTGTGCAAGACTCTCGACATTCAGGATGTAGAGGCATCGATGAAACCCCTTGGACTATGGATAGAGACAGGGAGTGGAATGTTAGGGTTTGAATGTGGTTGCTATGACATATGTACAAATTATTAGATGTTATGATGATTGATTCTTATTGTTGGCATGATTCTTTGATGGATGCAAGATGACAATAGCTTTCCGACTAGACTCACATATGGAGTAGAGGCGTCATGCACGACAACCAGAGAAACTGAGGGAGAGGTGTGGAAACAACCCTACCACTGCCTACTAGCACTACTGCCATGGATCGAATTGTAGGTTAATGATTACCTAATTCGAGAAGACCCACGATGTCGTGAGGGAAGACTGTGGCAGTCGTTCACGATGATTCTAAGGGGCATGTAATAAGGCACGGTAGTTATTCCTTAGAGGCCTTTAGTCTCACACAAGATCACCTCACAGAGTATTGACTCCATGGGTTTGACGTCTACCAAACTCAGTTAAGAGCCGAGTGACACCCTTGGAGCACGTAGTGCATCTTGAAGGGCATGTCGCACAAAGAAAACAGAAAGAGTCGAGTGGAACCCTTGTAGCACGTACTGCGTCTTGAAGGGAACGTCATGCAAAGAAAACAGAAAGAGGCGAGTAGCACCCTTGGATCACGTAGTACGTTCTAAAGGGCACGTCACGATTTTAACTAGGAAATAAATAAACCTAGTGCCTAGAAAACTATGCCTGCTTAGGACCTGGTCGACCTTAAAATGAATGATGTGATAAGTAAAGTTTAATAACTAATTTTTCCCTTAAGAAAAGTCACCAAGCCTAGTGAATTGAAAACCTAGGTCTCAGTAGAACCTTAGAACAAAAAAATAAAATTAATTACACATATAACCCTATTAAAATGGAAATTTTAAATTCACTAAGCTTCTTTTTATAAAATTTTAATTCACTAAGCTTCTTTTTATAAAACTTCAAATCATTTAAGGTTGGTTTTATAACTAATTAGAAAATTCAAGCATTAATAATTAAAGTGGAAATTTTATTAAAGGGTTAATTAATCAAAGGGGTATTTGGTTGTTTTTGTCTAAACCTTCTAATTCTGAATTTAGTTATAAAAAAGGAAAACTTAAAGAAAAGGGGAAACTTAATGAGAAAGGGGAATGTCTAACTTAGTAAGGAGTCTAGCCTTGGAACTTTATATCTATGAACTAAACTAGGAATTAAGTAAGGTGTAAGTCATTTAAGAATTGTAAGGGAATAATGGGACACTGAGGAGCATTTTTATGAACGCTTTTAGGTGGGTGAGGGAAATAGACAAATTTAATTAATTAATAAATTGATTTTTCGGTGCAACTAGGGGATCGGGCGACATGTGTACGAGGGAGGTTTTCTTAAATTATTTAAACAAAAAATGAATCTAATGAGGGTTTTGGGAAACTAATGACTAAAAAAACTCTATAAAAAGGATGGTGGAGGAGGAGATGGAGGACATCTGGGTTGCGTAACGTTACACTTTTGAAATTTTATCTTGATTGAACTTTCTCTTCTGGGAGTTGGGATACCCAACTCAGGTAACGGGTGGTAGCTTGACATTACGAGGTGAGTTGGGGGCTATCATTCTCTGCTATTGTGTGTGTGGCCCCTTTGTGGCTCGGGGGGCTTAGGGAGAAGAATATTACCCCTAGCGTTGGTTGGGAGGTACCGGTGATGTCTCATCGATCGAAAAGTCGGAGTTGGACGTAGCATGAGCGCGTGACAGTCAATTACAGTTCTTCACATTTGGCTATGGTACACGTGCATAATTTGTATTAAATAATAGCTCAATTTATTGTTCATGCATTTGTTTATTGTCGAAGGCTCGCTTGCGTAGATGGTGTTAAAAGAAAACGAATCATTTAGTTATGCATATGAATTTTTATCTGGGTGATAGTGCGCCATGTGAAATTGCAAAAGGGTCACTAAATTTCTTTTTCTGATCTTGTTTTGTTACTGCGTTATATTATTTCCAGGGAAGACTGCATTTTTGGTCTCATGCCGATATTTTATTTTACTTTGCATTTTTGTTGTTTTTAATACACAAAAATGGTGTTTTTGTCTTATATCCCTTATCCTTTAAGTTATTAGTCTGTGCCTGAGCAGTAAGCCAGGAGTTGAATGGACTATCTTCACTCCGATGTTAAATATTTATAGTCAAGTTCCCTGCTTTCATGTGCATGGATAATAAGAGAAGGATAATTTCTCTGTCCGACAAATTCCTCATTGTGAACAACGAAAATAATCCTTTACTCTCTGTGATTATTGTGATTTTTTCTGCATTTGATTCTCAGTGTTGTATTGATTCTCTGTGTTGATTCTTTGCACCATAACTCTTAACCTAATCCTTCTATGTCT
Source organism: Picea engelmannii (assembly GCA_009831015.1). Classification (NCBI taxonomy): domain Eukaryota; kingdom Viridiplantae; phylum Streptophyta; class Pinopsida; order Pinales; family Pinaceae; genus Picea; species Picea engelmannii. The sequence goes on along the minus strand of ML788859.1, from coordinate 92,282 downwards.
TGAGATGCCTTTTTCTTAACGCTTTGATGTGAACATGTTGCTCCTCAATCCTTGCTATATAGTGCATTGTTGAACCCGATTTCTCCTTGAACGAGCTCCTCCACAACTCATTTATTGTATAACATTTTTTTTGAATAACTCTTTTTTTGTATCATGTTTATGTTGTATAACATTTTGCTAAATAATGATTGTTGTAAAATGTTTTTAAACGAGTTTATGAATAACGATTTGTGGAATAACGCATGGCTCCTCAATTTTTATTAATGCATGGCTCCTCAATATTTCTTGTGTAACGTTTTTGAAAAAGGATTAGTTGAATAATGTTTTTATTTCTTAAATGATTTGTTGTATACAGATTTTTACTCCCATTGAATTTCATTTATTACTCCAAAGGAAATTGATTTTTATTAAATTTGCAATTATTACTATATAGATTTTTACAGCCATTGAATTTCATTATTACTACATAGGAAATTTTACTACCATTAAAATTTATTTTATTACTACATAGATGTATGTTGCCTTGATTATTGGTGTTATTAGTTCTAACTCTCTATGATTTAATAGTTAACTGATGTAATTCAAGTTATCGTTTTTGTCACGCACAATATTTCAATGGTTTCCTTTACAATATAACATTTCACTTGGATTAACACGAGGCCTTTATTGATTATTAATCTCACTGCCACTATATCCACTATGATTCTTGCACAGAGTTTAAATTTTTTGTCAGAGTATTAGCAATGATGTCGATGAGCCCAATTGACTATATCTTCTTTGGTGCCCATTGGAACCTTGGATTTTCGATAGTTACATAAAATGTCAGGGTTGTAGCCTGATGAAAGACATGCCTTCTTCCATGTACTGTTAATTTGCTGGGAATTCTCCCCCATAAAAGTAGTTTTGGGCTCCGTCTCTAATACCTAAACTTCGTCACGCCTTAAAGTTATTTAAACGCATTATGTATGAATGGACATCAAGGATTGATATCTGAACAATATAAGAATACTCTCATGTTTCATGAAGTTTTATTTTAGTAAGAACTAAATATGCTTGGATGCAAATAATAAATTTTTAAGATGTGAAGGTCCTTTTATTCTTTTCATATATCATTAAAATTTCTTAAAAAAAAAAAATTATTGCTAGTGCGCCTCTTGAGAAGATAATTAGGTGCAACATCACTAGTGGAAAGTAGGTTACGCCAACTAGCTCGAAAGCATGCCATTATGGTGAATGAATATGATATTATAAACAATTCAATGCATTTCATAATGTATGGAATTATAGTTACCAATAATGGATTGTAACATGTTAGTGCACTTGATTTTGGAGATCCATTCCATGAGCATCAAATGCCTTGCAAATATTGAAATTAATGAGTATAAATATACTATTAATCCATCTACATTTATGGTTTGTCATTCTTTCATTCTACCTTTAGGAAATGATTTTTATCATCCCATAGGAAATAAAAAATCTTTTAATTGCTACATAACAATTTAATTTTGGAATAATTGTATGACAATTATCCATCCTAATAGATTAATTGATTAATTGCAATGGTAATAGATTGATTATTGCATTGGTAATAGATTATTTTATTAATTACAAGCATAATAGTTCACTCATTTGCACTTAGTCGTAATGATTTAACAACTAATGGTTTATGGTTTATTTGCGCAATAGTTTAATGACTTGTGCAAGATTAATGGTCGACGGTTTAATAGTTTAATAGTTTTATTAACTAAATTGAAAAACAGTTTAATTGTTAATTGGTTTCTATGTGCCTTGTGCCTTAAGTTGAATTGCAAATGGTGGTTGGTCATAGTTGTTACACCACATCTCATTGCCTTGTAGGAAACCATAAATCCTTCAGTTAGTTGCACAATTTAAATTTGAATGATGTCACCTTGCCTCTTTTTGACTTGTCGATTAGGTGCTTGGGTATAGTCTTCATGTATTTTTACAGTTAATTCGGTCTCATAGCACATTGGATTTTTCTTGGGTTATTGGTCTAGATACATTATGTTGCACCTTGTTTACTTTCACACCTACTACTTATGACGACATGATTCCTGATGAGGGAATTATTTCGTGCCATGATTGATAGAAGTGAATGATAACCTAGCCAGATTCTTGTTCTTCCCTATGTGGGCATAAGGTTCGTTGTAATTGATGTTGGTACTTGTGCTGTAACGCTTGTTTGTGCTTGTTCCTCTCTTGTCATGAAGGTTCAAGTTACCTGTGTATTTTGATGTTGGTTGCATCTAGTTGATCTTGATGTTGTACCATAGCTTAGTCGTTTTATTTTTTCTAATTGATTTTTGTGTATTGCACCCAGTCGTACGATGTGCTATTATGCTAAGTCATTATGTTGTATGTTTGTTGACTGTATTGCGTGGTGTTCATCATCAAGTTGTGATGATTAATTGTTGTTGTTTCCTTCCTTATTAAAAAATAAATCCTTTTGTTGTGCATCGCATGTAGTCATAATAATTGAGGATGTTACATATGGTATCAAAGACAGGTTCGACCCGCAACTTGGGATCATGAAGGTTCTCGTTGATGAGATGTTTGATTATAAGGTTTCTAATTAAATTGATTTTTATTCATGCAAGTAATCATGGTTAGAGGACATCGCAGAGGTAAGCGATGGGGTGCTAGTGGAGGAGGCATGATGCCCCATGTAGCATCCACGCCTGAGGGGTCTAATCCCTAGAGAGACGAACAGGTCGTCGATCAGGAACATATAGTTGTGGGTGATGTGGTTGGGATGATGAGGTCATTTCATAGGATGTATGAGGCATTGATCAGTTGTTTTAATAGAGATGAGGCCAGAGCACCGGAACCCCCTAAGGGTCTACCGCGCACTTCAGTTGGTACTGGTAGCATTCATCGCGAACTCGAGAAGGTCAAATTTCCCAAGTTATTTGGTGCCACAGATGGTGCATCCACTTAGGCATGGTTGGAGAATATGGTGATGTGATTTGCACTTCATGAATATAACTCCAACATGAAGGTCTTCATGAAGGTCTTTCAACTGAAGGGGAGCATTATTTTATGTTCAAAGATGCTCCTACCACAATTGTATATGGTCGTCGAAGATGTGTCATGGGAAGTGTTCGATGAACGGTTCTGGGAGAGGTATCTATCTGAGGAATTCATTGAGCATCAGCCCAACAAGTTCAATGCCTTGCGATAGGGTAGTCATATGGTGGCTGAGTACAAGACCCATTTTATGGAGCTACTTCGGTATGCTCCGCACCTAAATACTGAGAAACTTAAGGTCAACAGGTTTGTGTTTGGCCTTAATTTTAGCATTCGTGCAAAGTTTAGGACTCTAATTCCTCAAACCTTGCATGATGTTGTCCAAAAGGCCCTCATAGTAGAGGAGGATCATATCAGTAGGGGTCAGAATAGGACCCTAGCAAGACCAGTGGGGTAGGTGTCATCAGGTGCGCAACAACTTCAGACACCAGCTAGACATTCACTAGGATATTGTGGATTCCTGAGAGGATCCTCTTTCACTACACCTCGACGACCAGCATATTAGCAACAGACTCCTTACAGTGCTCCACCACAGCTTCGATCACAACAACAACATTTTAGTCTTTTTCAGTAGAACAAACCAGGGTTCCAGGTTGGTGGGTCGTCACCTTCTACTTTAGGTACCAGGAGTACTGGACTGAAGAAAGGGTATTGGACATGTGGGGAGCCACATTACCAGCGTGACTACCCAGTGGAGAGGACCAGTGTTTCTGGATCAGTTGGACCCACTACCATGGTGGATTCATGCATCGGTGAATTACCACCAAGAAAAGCACCAGTCAACTGTGCTCGAGATGTCAGGTAACGTCGTTGACTAGACCCTTAATATTTTGATTGCTCCAGATGATACAAAGGGTTTAATTTATGGTGAAACTCTAAAAAGAATTAAGGTAAAGGCAGTCAAACATGACGGGTTTAGCTTTATATAAATGGATTTAGGAGCCAAACAAAAGGTTGTGGGAAGGTTACAGGCTGTAGCCTTAAGTTGGAAGAGTTTTTCACTAGGGCTAACCTGTATGTTAAAACATTACGGTCTTATGATGTCATGATAGATATGGACTGGTTGGAATTGCATGAGGCGATACTTGACTATAAGAAAAAATGATTGAGCTTGATCGATGATGAGGGACAGAGACATGTGATTGTAGGTAGGAACTAGGTAGTATTCCTAAGTTTCATCTCTTCCTTGTTGCTACAAAAGAGAATGCGCAAGGGATGTAATCATTATATGATACTTGTGTTAAATGAGAAGGAAGTTGGACCTAGGACTTATATGCCCAAGTGTGTCACCATGGGATGAGCCTATTATATTCATACAGAATAAGGATGGGTCATGGAGACTCTGTATTGAATACCATCAATTGAAAAAGTCAATGATAAATTATCGATATCCGTTGCCAAGGATTTATGATCTGTTTGATCAGATGAAAAGCGCAAAGGTGTTTTCAAAAATCGACTTGATATCAGGGTATCACCAGTTATGAATCAAGGAGCATGACGTCCCTAAGATCACATTTAAGACTAGGTTTGGACATTACGAGTTTATTGTTTTAACTTTTTGACTGACAAAATCCCTTGCGGTATTTATGAGTTTGATGAACGGGGTGTTTCGCGAATACTTGGACAAGTTCGTCCAAGTATTCATTGATGATATTTTGATTTACTCTTAGACGATGGAGGATAATGATGAGCACTTTCACTTGGTACTACAGTGTCTATGAGAGAACAAATTGTATGGGAAATTGTCTAAATGCTTGTTTTATCAATTGTAGATTCACTGCTTAGGGCATGTCATCTTTGATGAAGGTATCACTATGGATCCAACAAAGTTTGAGGATATTATGGAATCACCTGCGCCGATGAATGTCCCCGAAGCATGTAGGTTCATGTATTTAGCGGGATACTATCAGTGGTTCATTGAGCGATTTTCGAAGATAGAAAATTTGATCATGTAATTGAAGAAGAACAACAAAAAATTTGTTTGGACCGAGAAATACGTAGAGGCATTTTGGAGGCTCAAGGAGTTGTTGACAACAACACCAATACTAAAAGTCCCTGACATGGACAAGGACTTCTTGGTATGCACTGATGCAATCAAAGAAGTCTTAGGCAGAGTCTTGATGAAATATGGTCGAGTGATCACTTACATCTCGAGAAAGTTGAGAAGGCATGAGGAGAACTATGAAATGAATGATTTGGAGTTGTTAGCCATTGTTTATGCCTTAAGAGTTTGGAGACACTACCTTATTGGGCATAAATTCGAACTAAAAACGGACCACTGTGGACTACAACATAGATTTACGCAGAGCGACTTGAATGCTAGACAACGACATTGGTTGGAATTGCTTAGTGATTATGATTTTGAGATTACTTACATGAAAGGAATAGTGAAAAAAATGGTGGATGCATTGACTCAGAGACAATGGATATTTTTAGTGATGCCTCTTCAGACGAATCTACATGAAAGGATTCTAACTTTACAGCGTGACGATGACTAGTAAAAGGAGGTAAAGGATTTTATTAGACAAAAAACAATTAAGGTACCAAGATTTGAAGGGTTTACGTTGGACAACGATGGATTATTGATATTTAAAAATTAAATTTACGTACCACCCAACGAAGTGTTGAGGAGTTTGATCCTAAACGAGGCTCACAAAGTAGTGTATATGGATCATCCTGGATTCACGAAGATGAGGGAAGACCTTAAACCCTCATTCTTTTAGAAAATAATGAATGAATACATAGTCAACTACATGGAAAGATGTCTAGAATGTTACCAGGTGAAGGATGAACATAGACATCTGACAGGATTACTATAACCACATGTTATTCCATAATCGAAATGGGGAGGTCATTTTGATGGATTTCATTTTTGGATTGCCACTCATGGCAAGGAGACATGAGTTGATTTTTGTGGTAGTAGACACTCTCATGAAGAGTGATCATTTTATTCCTATGCATATGACCTATCAGGCACCTGATATAGCTATAGTTTTCATTAGTGAGATTGTAAGGCTACATGGTGTGCCTAAGAGGATTATATCTGATAGAGGATCGATGCTTACACGATGATTTTGGACTAGTTTCCAAGAGGCCTTGGGAACCCAACTTAACTTTAGTACCGCATATCACCTAGAGACAGACAGGTAGACTGAACGAACAAACCAAATATCAGAGGATATGTTGTGTATGTACGTAATGAACCAACAAAAGTGTTGGGAAAAATTCTTGCCACTGGTATAATTTTCATATAACAACAGTTACCAAAGCACCATTAATATGGCACCTTTCGAGTTTCCTTACGGGCCACTGTGTCAGATGCCTTTGAGCTAGGATTGGCTTGAATATAGGGTCCTGGTAGGACCAAAAGTGATCCAAGAAATGGAATATCAAATGAAAACAATAAGACAAGGATCAAGGAAGCACATGATCGATAGAAGAGTTATGTCGATGCACATCGTGTTGGTCGTAGTTATAAAGCTGGCGATCAAGTATTCTTGCCACTAAAACCACATAAGAGTTCGATCAAGTTTGGAAAGGGTTCTAAAATATCTCCTAGGTTCATGGAACCTTTCAAGATTTTGGAAAAGAAGGGGCCTGTCACCTATCGACTAGTCTTTCCTGATTGTTTGAGGTGTATGCATGATGTTTTTCATGTATTTGTTTTAAGACAATATGTTAGTGATCCTACACATGTTATTGACATAAGTACCTTGCAGGTATCTGACGAGGGTTCACTCACGACGGATCCAATTTGCATCCTGGACCATCACATTTGATAGTTACGACGTCGAACAATAGATAAGGTCAACATCCAGTGGGACAACTATAGTCCACACTCGGTGAGCTGGGAGGACGCATACGATATGCGTCAACAATTTTCATTTTTGTTTGATAGATAGTCTTATGATACTGTGATATACTTTATTTCGTCACTTATATACTGTGAAACTTCAGGATGAAGTTTAAAACAAGAGGGGGTGTATGTAACATCCCTCTCTTGTGCACACTAAGCGAAATTATTCTTTGAGGACACTTGCATGCAAGTGATCCGGGTTATTATACTATTGGTTGTTTTGATTATGATTATGAGATATTGTGGATTTGATGATATGTCATATTATTGTATTTACATAGATAAATGTTATTGACTGGGTTATCCTGAGTGTGCAGGACTCAGGACATTGAGGATGCAGAGGCATCGATGAAACCCATTAGACTCTATATAGATTTAAGGAGTGGACTGTTAGGGTTTGAATGTGGTTTATATGACATATGTACAAATGATTAGATGTTATGATGATTGATTATTATTGCTGAAATGATTTGTTGATGGATTCAGGCTAATGATACCTTGCCAACCAGAATCACATATGGAGTAGAGGGGTCATGCACGACAATGAGAGACATTGAGGGAGAGGTGTGGAAACAACCCTACCACAACCTACTAGCACTCTCATCGTGGCTCAAACTGTAGTTTAATGATTAGCCAGTTCAAGAAGAACCACGATGCCGTGAGGGAAGACTGTGATAGTCTCGCACGATGATTCTAAGGGGCCCAAAATAAGGGAGAGTCCTTATTCCTTACAGGCCCTTAGTCTCACATAAGATTGCCTAATAGAGTATTGACCCCAGGGGTTTGACATCTACCAAATTTAGTCAAGAGGCGAGTGGCACCCTTGGAGCACATAGTGCATCTTGAAGGGCACATTGCACAAAGAAAGCAGAAAGAGGCGAGTGGCACCCTTGGAGCACCTACCGCGTACTGAAGAGAACGTCACAATTTTAACTAGTAAATAAATAAACCTAGTGCCTAGAAAACTATGCATCCTTAAGACCTGGTTGGTCTTAAAATGAATGATGTGATAAGTAAAGTTTAATAACTAATTTTCCCCTTAAGAACTATCACCAAGCCTAGTGAATTGAAAACCTAGGTCTGAGTAGAACCTTAGAACAAAAAATAAAAACTAATTAGACATATAACTGGATTAAAATGGAAATTTTAAATTCACTAAGCTTCTTTTTATAAAATTTTAATTCACTAAGGTTATTTTTATAAAATTTCAATTCACTAAGGTTCTTTTTATAAAATTTCAAATCACTAAAGGTTCTTTTTATAACTAATTAGAAAATTCAAGCATTAATAATTAAAGTGGAAATTGCATTAAAGGGTTAATTAATAAATGGGGTATTTGATTGTTTTTGTCTAAACCTGTTAATTCTAAATTTAGTTTTAAAATGGGGAAACTTAAAGAAAAAGGGAAAATTAAATACAAGGGCGAACTCAAAGAGAAAGGGGAATGTCTAACTTAGTAAGGAATCTAGCCTTGGAACTTTCTATTTATGAACTCAACTAAGAATTAAGTAAGGTGTAAGTCATTTAAGAGTTGTAAGCGAATAATGGGATACAAAGGAGTGTTTTTAGGAATGCTTTTAGGTGGGTGAGGGAAATAGACAAATTTAATTAATTAATAAATTGATTTTCCGGTGCAACTAAGGGATCGGGCGACATGTGTACAAGGGAGGTTTTTTGAAATTAATTAAATGAAAAAGGAATTTAATGAGGGTTTTAGGAAACTAATGACTAAGAAAAATATATAAAAAGTATGGTGGAGGATAATATGGAGGACATCTGGGTTGCGTAACGTTACGCTGCTGAAATTTTATCTTGACTAAACTTTCTCTTGTGGGAGTTGGGATACTCAGCTCGGGTAACGAGTGGTAGCTCTACCTAGTGAGGCAAGATAGGTGCTAGCATTCTCTAGTATTGTCTCTGTGGAATCTTTGCATCTCCCGGGGCTCAGGGGGAAGAAGTGTACCTCTAGCGTTGGCTGGGACATACCGGTGAGGTCTCATTAGTCGACAAGTCAGAGTTGGACGGAGCGCGAGCACGAGAGATTCACTTCTAGTTCTTTTCATTTGGATACGGTATGCAGGTGCATAATTTGTATTAAATAATAGATCAATTTATCGTTCATTCATTTCTTTATTATCGAAGACTCGATTGCGTAGATGTTGTTAAAATAAAAAGACACGTCTAGTTATGCATATGAGTTTCTATTTGGGAGATAGCACAATGTGTGAAATTGTAAAAGGGTCATCAATTTTATGTTTCTGAGCTTGTTTTATTACTGTGTTGTATTAGTGCCAAGGAAGGCTACATTTTTGGTGTCGGGCCATGTTGACGGGCGAAAATGACCGTCCGTCAATTGGAAGAACGAGTCCAGTCTGAGGTTGTCTAAATAACCCAAGTCATTTGGTATGACTCACTCTGACTGGTTTAATGGATCCGTTGGCCAATCTAACAGTCCTAAAAGAAACAAAATGAAGAAAAAGAGTAAACTAACAATTAACTACTTGGTGTATATATGTACATATGTATCTATATAACTATTTTGAAATAATGTTTACAATATAGATCTGTTTATTTAATTTATGTGCAAGATATACAAGTTGTGAGTTTTAATCTGAACTCACGAAAATCTATGAAAAGATGGTTCTTTTGACAAAAGTAGATAAAGAAAGAAAAATAAGCCATTTTTTTGTTTTTATCTTTATTTCCCTATAAGATTAAATATCAAAATATACTATGAAATAGAAATATGTAGATGGGGAAAACCAGACCACGTATAAGAGTTTCAAAAACAAACAAACAACAAAAGAAATGAACTAACATATTAATTAGTTAATCAGCATGCATCCAACATATGTATGATCATGAAATGTCCAACCATCTTGTCCAAGAGATAAACCTGCAGTGAACCTTTACACTATTCGGAATAAATGCAAAACAATATATTGACTGTTGGATTTTAATGACACAACGACAAGACACAAATAATAACTTTGATTTTGTGATTGCAAGAAATTACACATAAGATAAATCTAACTGTAACAACCTGTTTTTAATCATTCAACAAAATTAAAGATAAACCTTATCATTTGAATTGAATGAGCGATCACTATTTTTAATAACTGAAGCATCAAAATGTGGATGATAGTAAAAGAAATTATCTTGACAACTTGATAATTTGTGAAGACAAAAGCTATCAACAATTATTGAATTATCAAGATAGACAAACCATAAATGAAAACAACATTTACAGATAGCTAAAGAAGAAATGTAAACATATGTTCTGTCCAAATTTGTGTATAGGCTGTCAACCTTCAGCCCCAGGCCAAGATGTCCGATTACAAAAAATAATGAGTTTTTAAAGCCTTCAGAAAGGTAATTGTCTTATCTTCTATGATAAGATAGAATCATCTATTGCTTACAAAAATAGAGGAAGGAATATAACCACCAAGATCACACTAAATCTTAAAAGCTAAAAAAAATTTTGTTGTTGTTTATACAAAAATGGATCATAGATATGGCTAATAAGCCCCAAAAAATACTTCAGATCACTTGGTCGACATAGACTCACAAATATCCTGAAAGAAAAGATAAAATAGAGAGATTGAGATGTACATTTAACCAATAATTTCCAAATTTTGAATTAGAATAGACTAGCTAGAGAATCTGTTGATTCTGTAGCTAGTCTTATTTTAGCAATGAAATCTAATTTATTCAATGAACAAGAAATTAACACTATTTTAAGATAAAAACAAACCTTTACCTTTAATTGGAAAATCAAATCGATTCACATGATCTCAGAATTGATCACCGCTGTTACACTCTCTACATTTTTTATAATGATATTTCCAGTTCTCTTTAAACATTTCCCTAGTCTTTGTGCATTTAGTTTGAGTGTGTGATTTTCAGTCGTTAGTGAGTCAATATGGGCTATGAAGGCTTTAGTTTTAGCTTGCAGGGAGGGAACATCTGTGTAGTATGTTTCTATCCAGAATAAACAAACTTCACACGGTAGGTCCAGAATTGTTTATTGAGGGAACCCATGGTTGTATGTTAACACACTCCCACTATTTCCTGTGGTTTTTTTTTATCAAGGTTGATAAAGGGATTCAGGAAATGCCCTTACGTGAGGATTTTTGTACAAAAATTCAGGCCTGACTTTTGAGATCCCAAGAAGCTTCTCTATCAAGGGTTTATCTAGCACTGTAGCAAGGTCTGTAACAAAATAAAATAAAATAAACGCTTATCTTAACCGAAACATAAATTCTGAGAAAATTACCTCCAAAGGTTAATGAATATCTCTACAAAGATCCATTTTCTGGAGAAACTACTAGGTATTAAGATAAAACAAATCATTTATGTTCTGGGTTTTAAAGGGTTTTGTCTAATTCTTAGTGGTTTGCTCAGGATCCCTCCCATAAAATTGTGTCTCTCACAAACAAAAACGGCATTGAACAGACTGTAACAGAATAAAATAGACCAACTGTGGGTTTATATGGAAGTGGTAGGAGGTAAGCCCGCAATAAAACAATGGAAACAAAACTTGGAACACACCAGGACAACCATAACACAAGCAATGGGGGTTTTAGTCATGAAATTTGGGCATTTTTGGCAATGAATGTTTAGAGTACATACAAAACCAAAGACTTAGCTCGAAATGATGGACCTGTTGTTGTCAGACTGCCACCTCCCATAGGGTACAGACCATGACCAAGCTCGTTAAAAAAAATATCATTGTGCACAAGGTGGAATTGGTTTCTAAAGTTTAATAGAGGCAAAAAATTATAAAGCAAAGTGTGATGACAAGAATAGGACTTACCAAGAGTCACAAAGATATATATGATATTTTAATTTTAATGGATCCTTGGTGTTTCAAACGACAATTCCAAGCACACTTCACACTCAATGAGCCAGTTTAAAGCATCAGACAAGTGGAGCTTCATAGCCCAAAAACCTTTATTAGAAACCAAACTATAGAGACATCTTCCTTTCACAAACTTTAGATAAAACGATAAAACAATCATGAGTTTCAATGCTTCGTTCATGCTTTCAGTCATGAACGAAGACACCAAAACAAAGAAAGGAAAACGATAGGAATAACCTAGACATTGCATCTACCATTCAAAACTACTTTTGAAAAGAAATAATCCCATGACCAAGTGTCAGCAGCTACATAACTTATCATTTCTTGATTTTAAAAAGTGAAAACATGTTGGGCTACCAACAATGGTGACTTACTGGGAGAAGCACTTATCTCTGTATCACTGACGAGTTCAGGTTAGAAATATTTGAATGATTTCAAATCAAACAACAACTGAAAGGTTATTTGAGCATCTTTGATAATCATGATGTGGTCTAGCTTAAGATATATTTCGTTAAAAGAATGAAATCTGGTGACAAACTTCACAAATGAAATCCATGATGTTTAAGTTAATGGCTCCAATATTGTTGACAGGGCCACTGCTACCAACAGGCTTCCATAGCCTCAACAGGGATGTCAGTTAACCCACTATGACGTCTGTATCATGTCAAAGAAATTTCAAATCATGATGAAGGATACTTATGACCGAAATCAATATTTATACCTGAGAATTTGCTTTAACCTGACATTGCTTCGCTGCTAGTGGGCATGTACAGTACCCTGACGAAGTTTTCTTGGCATCATGCATGCATTTACCCACTGCCAGCAGACCTGTTCAGTGTCCCGACGTGTTTACAAACACTTCACACAACTCTTTGAGAAATTATTCACAATCTGACATAGTTTTAAAGACATTGAACAGAGCGGGGTGATGCTAAAAATTTCAGTTTTTACACAACTTAATATTTTCCAGGTCTTTAATTTTTTTCTTGCTCACTTTCATCAAGATCTGAAAATAGTTTATTAATAAAACTATTTTTCAAGGACAAGGAGTCATCGTTGAGTTGTTTTTCATAAGAGAAAGGACAACATAAAGACATTTTTAAAGATTGTCATGATTACTCTCAACTGAAAATTGAAACCGAGAAATTGACTCTCAAACAAAATACCATCTTTAACTAGCCTACGTTTTTAGAAAAACATAGCAATTGATACTCTGACAGCCCTTGATAGTTGTTTCGAGATGAAGCATTATGTTCTCCTCTTTTGAACTAAAAGGTGACATAGACACGGTTTAACCAGAAAGAAGTGAAAACAAACAAAATAAAAAGAACCAAGAACCAGAAAATAAATCAAAACAGAAAAGATATAAACAAAGATGGATCTAAAAACATCATGTGAAAAATCTCTTTGGAGACTGAAAGAAAATAGAAAAATCTTGATTGATATGAAAGCAACCCTACTCGTGGTACCTTGGGTCAGTGCTGAATTTACAATTCAGATTTATTTATCTCTTTACTTTGCATTTAAAAATTTTATAATAATACTACATCTTTGAAAAGAAGTATTCAATGAAAAGCAGAGAGAAAAGGATCATGCGGACTTCCCTGACAATAATCATGTTACGGTTCTCGTGGTGCGCCCACTTGCACTCATGACTACATTATTACAAAGAGAAATAGTGGGGAATAAAACTAAAAGAAAACCTATTCCTAAACCTACCCTAACTACTAAACAAATCAGAATACTACGTGAAGTCATGATTCCAATGTAGCCATCAGAGTAACTCCAATCTTGCAATGGAAACAGAATCAAACATTACTAATAAGAATGGTAATATATCAAAAAATGACATAAATATATCACACTTACCTACATAATCATCATTTAGAGACAAACTAAGCATGATCTTACCATTCCCTCGAAATTTCTTGATGTATGAATCCTCCAAACATTGTACAATCTTGTCGTGATAAGGGTCATAATGGCATGGATGAGTGTAAGTGATTTTGAAAAACTTTTCAAGAATGGGGAAATGACATAACCATCAACCAAGGTCGAAGTACCCCATCCTCCTGACAATTTTCCAAGTGTTCATCAATTTCTTCACATGAAAGATCTAAGAGAATCATGTTATGCTTCTTCAAGCCATCCTAAGATCCTATCACAAAAATGAGGATGTAAACCATGACTTTGATTAAATGAATATATCAATGGGGAAATCATCATAAGAGGATTCATGACATCAATTAGATCATTGGTTTGAATGCTTGCTTTGATGAGATTGATTATTTCAAAATGTGAAGCATAAACATTAAAATTCAAGCTAATCAAAGAACAAATATGCAACGTAGAATGTTTGATCTCTATAAGATATAGTGCCTTGTCTTTTTCAACAATAAACTGTGTAAAATCATCTCGCAGCATGCGCTTTTCCCATGTGAGTGATGAAAGTGAAAGAGCGTCAAATTCGACTTTATCAATGTTATGTTTGGAATTAATTTCACCAAAATTTTAGCATATCGAAAAGATATGATTGTGGCGGAAAAGAGTAGGATGTTGTAGGTAAGGTATCAATTCCAATAGAATCTAATAAGAGATCATGATATAAATAATAAAATGAATCAAAAATAAGCACATCAAAATAATCTCTTGAACTATGATATTTAACAATAGTATTCTCAAGACATTTCTCTTCACTTTCTTTAAAACTCTCACTCTGTTTTAGTGATAAATTCTTCAACATAATATGATCATCTAGATTTGCCTCCCATATGATAGATAATTCAAAACTTCCATGACAAACGTCTAGTCTTTCCTGTGGATAAAGTACATTTTGAGGATGAAGGTTTAAAGTTTCTCCTTCCAATTTCATATCTTCTTCTCTAACCAGTTTCGTAGGAATGTTAGAAAGTTTAAGATGATTTTCATCAATTAAGTGTTCTTCAATGACTGAGTTTAAATATTGATTAGAGAATGAGTTACAGGAATGATGATATTCACCTTGACCAAGAATCGAATCCTCTTCCACGATGGTCAAAGCATGAAAATATAATGATTCAGAGGAAAAAACAGTTTGGTTGTCGATAAGAACCTGGTCAATAGATTCTACCTCCCTTGCTTGTTCAAAATTTTTGGATGGATTCCTCTCATCCTGCGAACTAAATTCTTCTCACAGTTGAGTGATAGTATTTGTAACTTCTTCATGATTTGCGATTGAATATGACTGGATGCATGAATCATAGAGGAGATTTAATACAACTGACATGTCATCAAGATTAAATTTACAAAGAACATGATGGATTCTTGTCGAAAATCCTTTTGAAGATAATTCACCATTGATTAGCAAAGTCTGAAATTCTTCACATAATTGATTGTAATCATAGATTTTAAAAGCATATAATAATTCATCTACAAACTGAAACCGATAAAAAATGTGGTATGCTAGAAAAGACTCAAGGTAATGTTTAATCCAACCCCTGAAAGTAAAAGCAAACAATCTGCACAAAACCTTTAAATCAAAAATTTCATTTTTGATGCATTTGCACCAAAACTTGTTAAGGTGGTCTTTAGTAGATACATCCCCCCTACCATCAAAGGTGAGTTTGGAAAAGCGAGAGACTGTCTCATTGGGAACATCAAGTAATGAGAAGTGAAAAGCATGTTCCAACACAATGATTTGGGGAGCCATGAGAAATTAATTAAATTCGAAAAACAAAAACTTCTATAAGGCCAGGTTGTCAGTCTGGCCCTCCTTCTAGCGCCATTTGCTGAGGGGAAAAAATGATCGTCCATCAATTGGAAGAACGAGTCTGGTCCGAGGTTGTCTAAATAACCCAAGCCATTTTTTATGACTCACTCTGACGGGTTTAATGGCTCTATTGGCCAATCTAACAGTCCTAAAAGAAATAAAATAAAGAAAAAGAGTAAACTAACAATTAGCTACTTGGTTTATATATGTACATACATATCTATATAACTATTTTGAAATAATGTTTACAATACAAATATGTTTATCTAATTTATGTGAAAGATATACAAGTTGTGAGTTTTAATCTGAACTCACGAAAATCTATGAAAATATGGTTCTTTTGACAAAAGTAGATAAAGAAAGAAAAATAAGCTATTTTTTTGTTTTTATCTTTATTTATCTATAAGATTAAATATCAAAATATACTATGAAACACGAATATGTAGATGGTGAAAATCAGACCACATATAAGAGTTTTGAAAGAAAACAAACGACAAAATAAATGAACTAACCTATTAATGAGTTAATTAGCATGCATCCAACATCTGTATGATCATGAAATGTCCAGCGAGCCTGTCCAAGAGATAAATATGCAGTGAATCTTTACACTGTTCGGAATAAATGCAAAACAATATATTGACTGTTGGATTTTAATGACAAAACGATAAGACACAAATAATAACTCTGATATTTGTGATTGCAAGCAATTACACATAAGGTAAATCTAACTATAACAACCTGCTTTTAATCATTCGACAAAATTAAAGATAAACCTTATGATTTGAATTGAATGAGCGATCATTATTTTTAATAACTGAAGCATCAAAATGTGGACGATATTAAAAGAGATTATCTTGAAAACATAATAATTTGTGAAGACAAAATCTATCAACAATTATTGAATTATGAAGATAGACAAACCATAAATGAAAACAACATTTACAAATAGCTAAAGCAGAAATGTAAACATATGTTCCGTCCAAATTCATGTATAGGTTTTCCACCTTCAGCCTGAGGCCAAGATGTTTATTACAAAAAATAATGAGTTTTTAAAGCCTTCACAAAGGTAAATTTCTTATCTTCTATGATAATATAGAATCATCTATTGCTGACAAAAATAGAGGGGGAATATAACCACCCAGATCCCACTATATCCTAAAAGCTAAAAAAAAGTTTGTTGATGTTTATACAAAAATGGATCATAGATATGTCTAATAAGCCCCCAAAAATGCTTCAGATCACTTGGTCACCATAGACTCCCAAATATCCTAAAATAAAATATAAAATAGAGAGATTCAGAAGTACATTTAACCAATAATTTCTGAATTTCGAATTAGAATAGACTGGCTAGAGAATCTGTTAATTCTGTAGCTTGTCTTATTTTAGCAACGAAATCTAATTTATTCAATGAACAATAAATTAACACTATTTTGAGATAAAAAAAAAACCTTTACCTTTAAGTGGAAAATCAAATCGATTCACATGATCTTGGAATTGATCACTGTTGTTAGACTCTCTACATTTTTTATAATGATATTTCTAGTTCTCTTTAAATGTTTCCCTGGTCTTTCTGCATTTAGTTTGAGTCTGTGACTTCCAGTCGTTAGCGAGTACATATGGGATATGAAGGCCTTGATTTTAGCTTGTAGGGAGGGCACAACTGTGTAGTATTTTTCTATCTAGAATAAACAAACTTTACACCGCAGGTCAAGAACTGTTGATTGAGGGAACCCATGGCTATATGTTAACACACTCCCACTATTTCTTGTGGATTTTTTTTATCAATATTGATAAAGGGATTTGGGCAATGCCCTTGCATGAGGGTTTTCATCCAAAATTTTAGGCTTCTCTATCAAGCGTTTATCTAGCGCTGTAGCAAGGTCTGTAACAAAATAAAATGAAATAAACATGTATCTTAACTGAAACCAAAATTCTGAGAAAATTACCTCCAAAGGTCGAGGCATCTCTCTACAAATATCCATTTTTTGGAGAAAATTCCCATGATTAAGATAAAATGGATCATTTCACTTGTGGTTGTTAAAGGGGTTTGTCTAATTCTTAGCGGTTTTCTCAGAATCCCTCTCGCAAAATCATGTCTTTGGCAAACAAAAAAGGGATTGAATGGACTGTAAAAAAATAAAATATACCAACTGTGGGTTTAAATGGCATTGGTAGGAGCTAATCCCACAATAAAACAATGGAAACAAAACTAGGAACACACCAGGGAAACCATAACACAAGCAATGGGGGTTTCAGTCATGAAATTTGGGCGTTTCTGGTGATGAATGTTTAGAGTACATATGAAACCCAAGACTTAGCTCGAAATGATGGACCTGTTGTTGTCAGACTACCACCTCCCACAAGGTATAGACCATGACCAAGCTCATTAAAAAAAATATCATTACGCACAAGGTGGAATTGGTTTCTAAAGTTTAGGAGAGGCAAAAAATTATAAACCAAAGTGTAATGACAAGAATAGGACTTACCAAGAGCCACAAAGATATATATGATAGTTTAATTTTAATGGATCCTTGGTGTTTCAAACAACAATTCCAAGCACACTTCACACTCGATGAGCTAGTTTAAAGCAACAAACAAGCAGAGCTTCATAGCCCAAAAAACTTTATTGGAAACCAAACTGTAGAGACATATTACTTTCACAAACTTTAGATAAAATAGTAAAACAATCATGAGTTTCAATGCTTCATTCATGCTTTCATTCATGAATGAAGACACCAAAATGAAGAAAGGAAAACAATAGGAATAACCAAGACATCGCATTTAAAGTTGAAAACTACTTTTGAAAAGCAATAATCCCATGACCACATGTCGACAACGACATAACTTATGATTTGTCACTTTTAAAGGTGAAAACATGTTGGGCTACCAACAATGGCGACTTACTGGGAGAAGCAATTATCTTTCTATCACTGAAAAGTTCAAGTTAGAAATGTTTGAATGATTTCAAATCAAAGAACAATTGAAAGGTTATTTGAGCATCTTTGATAATCATGACGTGGTCTAGCTTAAGATATCTTTCGTTAAAAGAATGAAATCTGGTGACAAACTTCACAAATGAAAGCCACGATGTTTAAGTTAATGGCTCCAATACTGTTGACAAGGCCATTGTTTCCATCATGTTCAAGAAATTTCAAATCAAGATAAAGGATGCTTATGACCGAAGTCAAGATTTATACCTGAGAATTTTCTTTAACCTAACATCGCTTCACTGCAAGCGAGCCTGTTCAGTACCCCGACGAAGTTTTCTTGGCATCATGCATGTATTTACCTGCTTCCAGCAGACCTATTCAGTGTCCCGACAGGTTTACAAACACTTCCCACAACTCTTTGAGAAATTATTCACAATCTGACATAGTTTTAAAGACATTCAACAGAGCGAGGTGACGCTGAAAAATTCAGTTTTTACACAACTTAATATTTTCCAGGCCTTTAATTTTTTTCTTTCTAACTTTCATCAAGATCTGAAAATAGTTTATTAATAAAACTAATTTTCGAGGATAGGGAGTCATCGTTGAGTTGTTTTTCTTAAGAGCAGGGACAACATAAAGATATTTTTAAAGATAGTCATGATTACTCTCAAATGAAAATTGAAACCGAGAAATCAACTCTCAAACAAATTACCATCTTTAACTAGCCTACATTTATAGAAAAACACAACAATTGATGCTCTGATAGCCCTTGACAGTTGTTTTGAGATGAAACATTATGTTCTCCTCTTCTGAACTAAAAGGTGACACAGGCACAGTTTAACCAAAAAGCAGTGAAAACAAACAAAATAAAAAGAACCAAGAACCAGTAAATAAATCAAAACTGAAAAAATATAAACAAAGATGGATCTGAAAACATCATCCAAAAAATCTCTTGGGAGACTAAAAGAAAATAGAAAAATCCTGATTGATATGAAAGCAGCCCTACTCGTGGTACTTTGGGTCAGGGTTGAATTTACAATTCAGATTTATTTATCTCTTTACTTTCAATTTCAAATTTTCATAATAATACTACGTCTTTGAAAAGAAGTATTCAACAAAAAGCAAAGAGAAAAGGATCATGCGGACTTCCCTGACAATCATCATGTTATGTTTCTCGTGGTGCGCCCACTTGCACTCATGACTGCATTATTACAAAGAGAAATAATGAGGAATAAAACTGAAAGAAAACCTATTCCTAAACCTACCCTAACTACTAAACAAATCATAATACTATGTGAAGTCATGCTTCCAATGTAGCCATCGGAGTAACTCCAATCCTGCAATGGAAACAAAATCAAACATTACTAATAAGAATGGTAATATATCAAAAAATGACATAAATATATCACACTTACCTTCATAATCATCATTTAGAAACAAAGTAAGCATGATCTTACCATTCCCTCAAAATTTCTTGATGTATGAATCCTCCAACCACTGTGCAATCTTGTCGTGATAAGGGTCATAATGGCATGGATGAGTGTAAGTGATTTTGGAAAACTTGTCAAGATTATGTGGAAATGACATAACCATCAAACAAGGTCGAAGTGCCCCGTCCTCCTGACAATTCTCCAAGTGTTCATCAATTTCTTCACATGAAAGATCTAAGAGAATCATGTTATACTTACTTCCTAGACATTTAGGTAAAAACAAAGCAAGAACAACTTTATCTTTATTATGAAGATATTTTATATACGAATATTCAAGCCATCCTAAGATCCTGTCACAAAAATGAGTATGCAAACCATGACTTTGATGAAATGAATATATCAATGGGGAAATCATCATAAGAGGATTCATGACATCAATTAGATCATTGGCTTGAATTCTTCCTTTGATGAGATTGATTATTTCAAAATGTGAAGCATAAACATTAAAATTCGAGCTAATCAAAGAATGAATATGCAATGTAGAATTTTTGATCTCCATAAGATATAGTGCCTTGTCTTTTTCAACAATAAACTATGTAAAGTTGTCTCGCAACATGTCCTTTTCCCATGTGAGTGATGAAAGTGAAAGAGCGTCAAATCCAACTTTATCAATGTTATGTTTGGAATTAATTTCACCAAATTTTAGCATATTGAAAGGATATGATTGTGGAGGAAAAGAGTAGGATGTTGTAGGTAAGGTATCAAGTCCACCAGAATCTAAGAAGAGATCAGGATATAAATAATAAAAGGAATCAGAAATAAGCACATGAAAAGAATCTCTTGAACTATGATATTTAACAATAGTATTCTCAAGACATTTCTTTTCACTTTCTTTAAAACTCTTACTCTCTTTTAGTGAAAATTTCTTCAACATAATATGATCATCTAGATTTGCCTCCCATATGATAGATAATTCAAAACTTCCGTGAAAAACGTCTAGTCTTTCTTGTGGATAAAATAAATTTTGAGGATGAAGGTTTAAAGTTTCTCCTTCCAATTGCATATCTTCTTCTCTAATCAGTTTTGTAGGAATGTTAGAATGTTTAAGATGATTTTTGTCACTAAAGTGTTCTTTAATGACTGAGTTTAAATATTGATTAGAGCATGAGTTGCAAGAATGATGATATTCACCTTGACCAAGAATCGAATCTTCTTCCACGATGGTCGAAGCCTGAAAATATAATGATTCAGAGGAAAAAACAGTTTGGTTGTTGATAAGAACCTAGTCAATAGATTCTACCCCCCTTGCTTGTTCAAAATTTTCGAATGGATTCCTCTCATCCTGCGAACTAAATTCTTCTCGCAGTTGAGTGATAGTATTTGTAACTTCTTCATCATTTGTGATTGAATATGACTAGATGCAAGCATCATAGATGAGATTTAATACAAATGACATGTCATCAAGATTAAATTTACAAATAACAAGATGCATTCTTGTCGAAAAGCCTTTTGAAGATGAATCTCCATTGATTAGCAAAGCCTGAAATTCTTCACATAATTAATTGTAATCATAGATTTCAAAAGAATCTAAAAATTTATGTACAAACTGAAACAAATAAAAAATGTGGTATGTTGGAAAAGGATCAAACCAATGTTTAATCCGACCCCTGAAAGTAAAAGCAAACAATCTGTAAAAAACCTTTAAATCAAAAATGTCATGTTTGATGCATTTGCACCAAAACTTGTTAAGGTGGTCTTTAGCAGATAGATCCCCCCTACCATCAAAGGTTAGTTTGGAAAAGCAAGAGACTGCCTCATTCAGAACATCAGGTAATGAGAAGTGGAAAGCATGTTCCAACATAGTGATTTGGGGAGCCATGGGAAATTAATTAAATTTGAAAAAAAAACTTCTATAAGGCCAGCTTGTCAGTCTGACCCTCCTTTTAGCATCATTTGTTGACGGGCGAAAATGACCATCTGTCAATTGGTAGAATGAGTCTGGTCCGAGGTTGTCTAAATAACCCAAGCTTTTTGGTATGACTCACTCTGATGAGTTTAATGGATCCGTTGGCCAATCTAACAGTCCTAAAAGAAATAAAATAAAGAAAAAGAGTAAACTAACAATTAACTACTTGGTGTATATATGTACATACATATCTATATAACTATTTTGAAATAATGTTTACAATACATATCTGTTTATCTAATTTATGTGCAACATATACAAGTTGTGAGATTTAATCTAAACTCATGAAAATATATGAAAAGATGGATCTTTTGAAAAAAGTAGATAAAGAAAGCAAAATAAGCTATTTTTTTGTTTTTATCTTTATTATGTATTAGATAAAATATCAAAATATACTATGAAACATGAATATGTAGATAGTGAAAACCAGACCACATATAAGAGTTTCGAAAACAAACAAACGGAAAAAGAAATGAACTAACCTATTAATGAGTTAATCATCATGCATCCAACGTCTGTATGATCATGAAATGTCCAGCCAGCCTGTCCAAGAGATAAACCTGCAGTGAAGCTTTACACTGTTCAGAATAAATGTAAAATAGTATATTGACTATTGGATTTTAACGACAGAACGATAAGACACAAATAATAAATGTGATATTTGTGATTGCAAACAATTACACATAAGATAAATCTAACTGTAACAACCTGCTTTTAATCATTCAACAAAATTAAATATAAACCTTATCATTTGAATTGAACGAGCGATCACTATTTTTAATAACCGAAGCATCAAAATGTGGAGGATATTAAAAGAAATTATCTTGACAACATAATAATTTATGAAGACAAAATCTATCAAGAATTATTGAATTATCAAGATAGACAAACCATAAACAAAAACAACATTTACAGATAGCTAAAGTAGAAATGTAAACATATGCTCCGTCCAAATTCATGTATAGGTTGTCCACCTTCAGCCCCGGGCCAAGATGTTTGATTACAAAAAATAATGAGTTTTTAAAGCCTTCAAAAAGGTAATTGTCTTATCTTCTGTGATAAGATAGAATCATCTATTGCTTACAAAAATAAAGGGAGAATATAACCACCCAGATCACACTAAATCTTAAAAGCTTAAAAAAAGTTTGTTGTTGTTTATACAAAATGGATCATACATATGGCTAATAAGCCCCCAAAAATGCTTCAGATCACTTGGTCACCATAGACTCCCAAATATCCTGAAAGAAAAGATAAAATAGAGAGATTCAAATGTACATTTAACCAATAATTTCAAATTTTTGAATTAGAATCGACTGGTTAGAGAATCTGTTGATTTTGTAGCTAGTCTTATTTTAGCAATGAAATCTAATTTATTCAATGAACAAGAAATTAACATTATTTTAAGATAAAAACAAACCTTTACCTTTAACTGGAAAATCAAATCGATTCACTTGATCTCATAATTGATCACTGTTGTTACACTCTCTACATTTTTTATAATGATATTTCCAGTTCTCTTTAAACGTTTCCCTAGTCTTTATGCATTTAGTTTGAGTCTGTGATTTTCAGTCGTTAGTGAGTCAATCTGGGTTGTGAAGGCCTTGATTTTAGCTTGTAGGGAGGGCACATCTGTGTAGTATTTTTCTATCCAGAATAAACAAAATTCACACCGCAGGTCCAAAACTATTGATTGAGGGAACCCATGGTTGTATGTTAGCACACTCCCACTATCTGTTGTGGATTTTTTTATCAAGCTTGATAAAGGGATTCCGGAAATGCCCTTGTGTGAGGGTTTTCATACAACAATTCAGGCCTGACATTTGAGAGCATGAGAGGCTTCTCTATCAAGTGTTTATCTAGCGTTGTAGCAAGGTCTGTAACAAAATAAAATAAAATAAATGCTTATCTTAAGCGAAACAGAAATTCTGAGAAACTTACCTCCAAAGGTCGAGGGATATATCTGCAAAGATCTATTTTTTGGAGAAATTGCACACATTGTAGATAAAAAGGGTCATTTTGGTTCTGGGTTTTAAAGGGTTTTGTCTAATTCTTAGCGGTTTGCTCAGAATCCTTCCCGCAAAATCATGTCTCTGGCAAACAAAAACGAGATTGAACAGACTATAACAAAAGAAAATAGACCAATTGTGGGTTTAGATGGCAGTGGTAGGAGGTAAGCCCGCAACAAAACATTGGAAAAAAAAACTAGGAACACACCAGGGCAACCATAACACATGCAATGGTGGTTTCAGTCATGAAATTTGGGCGTTCCTGGTAATGAATGTTTAGAGTACATACAAAACCTGAGACTTAGCTCGAAATGATGGACCTGTTATTGTCAAACTACCACCTCCAATAGGGTACAGACCATGACCAAGCTCATTAAAAAAAATATCATTGTGCACAAGGTAGAATCGGTTTCTAAAGTTTAGGAGAGGCAAAAAATTATAAACCAAAGTCTAATGACAAGAATAGGACTTACCAAGAGCCACAAAGATATATATGATAGTTTAATTTTAATGGATCCTTGGTGTTTCAAACAACAATTTGGAGCAAACTTCACACTCAATGAGCCTGTTTAAAGCAACAAATAAGCGGAGCTTCATAGCCCAAAAACCTTTATTAGAAACCAAATTGTAGAGAAATATTCCTTTCACAAACTTTAGATAAAATGGTAAAACAATCATGAGTTTGAATGCTTCGTTCATGCTTTCAGTCATGAACGAAGACACCAAAACAAAGAAAGGAAAACAATAGGAATAACTGAGACATCACATTTACAATTCAAAACTACTTTTGAAAAGAAATAATCCCATGGCCACGTGTCGACAGCTACATAACTTATCATTTGTCACTTTTAGAAAGTCAAAATATGTTGGTCTGCCAACAGGCCGATATTTTATTTTACTTTGCGTTTTTATTGTTTTTAATACAAGAAAATGGTGTTTTTGTCTTATGTCCCTTATCCTTTAAGTTATTAGTCCATGCTTGAGCAGTCGGCCAAGAGTCAAATCGATTGTCTTCACTCCGGTGTTAAAGATTTAGATTCAAATGACCTACTTTCCTTTGCATGGATACTAAGAGAGGGATAATTTCTCTGCCTCACAAATTCCTCATTGTGAACAACGAAAATACTCCTTTCTTCTTTGTGATTATTGTGATTTTTTTCTACGTTTGATTTTCAATGTTGTATTGATTCTCTGCATTGATTCTCCGCACTAGAACTCTTAATGAAATGCTTCCATGTCTTGAGATGCCTTTTTCTTAACTCTTTGATGTAAACTTGTTGCTCCTCAATCCTTGTTGTATAATGCATTGCTAAACCCAACTGCTCCTTGAACGAGCTCCTGCACAACTCATTTGATGTATAACGTTTTTGTTGAATAATTTTTTTGTTGTATCACGTTTTTTCTGTATAACGTTTTATTGAATATCAATTAATGTAAGACGTTTTTAAATGAGTTGTTGAATAACAATTTGTTGAATAATGCATGGTTCCTCAATTTTTCCTAAGGCATGGCTCCTCAATATTTCTTGTGTAATGTTTTTGAAAAAGGATTAGCTGAATAATGTTTTTTTCTCTTAACCGATTTGTTTTATACAGATTTTTACTTCCATTGAATTTAATTTATTACTTTATAGGAAATTTATTTCTATTAAATTTTCAATTATTACTATACAAATTTTTACTGCCATTGAATTTCATTATTACTACATAGGAAATTTTACTTCCATAAAAATTCATTTTATTACTACACAGATCTATGTTGCCTTGACTATCAGTGTTATTAGTTCCATCTCTCTATGATTTAACAGTTAACTGATGTAATTCAGATTATCGTTTTTGTCACGCACAATATTTTAATGGTTTCCTTTACAATAGAACAATTCAGTTGGATTAACTCGAGGCCTTTATTGATTATTAATCTCATTGCCATGATATCCACTTTGATTCTTGCACAGAGTTTAAACTCGTTGTCAGAATATTAGTAATGATGTTGATGAGCCCAGTTGACTATATCTTCTTTGGTTCCCACTGTGTCCTTGGATTTTTCGATATTTACATAAAATGCCAGGGTTCTAGCTAGAAGAAAGACGTGTCTTCTTCCTTGTACTGTTAATTTACTGGGAATTCTCCCCCATAAAAGTAGTTTTCAGTGTTTTCTCTAATACTTGAACTTCATAATGCCTTAAATTTATTTAAACGCATTATGTATGAATGGACATGAAGGCTTGATATCTGAAAAATATAATAATACACTCATGTTTCATCAAGTTTTATTTTAGCAACAACTAAATATTCTTGGATGAAAATAATAAATTTTCAATATGTGAAGGTCCTTTTATTCTTTTCATATATCATTAATATTTCTTAAAAAAAAAAATATTAATAATATTGCTAGTGCACCTCTTGAGAAGATAATTAGTTGCAACATCACTAGTGGAAAGCAGGTTACACCAACTGGCTGGAAAGCATGCCACTATGGTGAATGCATATGATATTACAAACAATTTAATGCATTTCATAATGTATGTAATTCTAGATACCAATAATGCATTATAACATGTTAGTGCACTTGATTTTGGAGATCCATTCCATAAGCATTAGATGCCTTGCAACTATTGAAATTAATGATTAGAAATATACTATTAATCCATCCACATTTATGGTTTGTCATTCTTTCATTCTACCTTTAGGAAATGATTTTTATCATCCCATATGAAATATAATTATCTTTTGATTGCTATATAGCAGTTTAATTGTGGAATAATCGTATGAAAATCATCTGTTCTAATAGATTAATTGATTAATTGCAATGGTAATATATTGATTGTTGCATTGGTAATAGATTAATTGATTAATTGCAAGGGTAATAGTTCACTCATTTGCACTTAGTCATAATGATTTAACAACTAATGGTTTATTGTTTATCTGTGTAATAGTTTAATGGCTTGTGCAAGATTAATGGTTGAGGGTTTAATAGTTTAATAGTTTTATTAGCTAAATTGACAAATATTTTAACAGTTAATTGGTTACTATGTGCCTTGTGCCTTAAGTTGAATTGTAAATGGTGGTTGGTCATAGTTGTTACACAACATCTGATTACCTTGTAGCAAATAAAAAATCCTTTGGTTAATCGCGCAATTTAAATTTGAATGATGTCACCTTGCATCTTGTTGACTTGTTGATTGGGTTCTTGGGTATAGTCTTCTTGCATTTTGATAGTTAATTTGGTCTCCTAGCGCGTTGGATTTTTATTGGATTATTGGTCTAGATACATTATGTTGTGCCCTGGTTACTGTCACGCCTACTACTTGTGATGACATCATTCTTGATGAGGGGATAATTGCACGCCTTGATTAATAGAAATGAATGATAACCTGGCCAGATTCATGTGCTTCCTGATGTGGTTGTAAGGTTCATTGTAATTGATGTTGGCACTTGTGTTGTAACGCTTGGTTATTCTCGTTCCTCACTCATTGTGAAGGTTCAATTTACTTGTGTCTTTTGATGTTGGTTGCGTCTAGTTGATCTCTATGTTGTCCCATAGCTTAGTCATTTTATTTTCTCTAATTGATTTTCGCGTGTTGCACCCAGTCACATGATGTGCTAGTATGCTAGGTCATTATGTTGTATGTTTCCTGACTGGCTTGCGCGGTGTTCGTCATCAAGTTTTTTTGATTAATTGTTGTTGTTTTTTCCTTATTGCATAAAAAAAATATTTTTCTATGCGTCGCATGTAGTTGTAACGACCAGGGATGTTACAATTGCAAAGGGTGATGGGTCTGAACTACTTTGGATGAGAAACGTGTTCTTCCTTGTGAATGAGAGTAAGGAAAGTGGCATTGAGAGTTGGGAGGATATTTTGGGATCGACATGAGTCTTCAAAAATAAGCCAAACCTCTTCTTGAATCATCAGCCAACAATAGTGGAGGAAGTATGTGGTAAATCCGACTAGACCAGTTTCTTTACCAATGGGCATCTCTTTTACCACTTGATGTACCTCTTCAATAGAATATGATCGAGAAGAGTTATGTTTTGATCTGCATTGATAATATTTGGGATGTGCTTAGTTATTTTATCTATAATAGTAGTGTGATCTGGGTCGGGCTCAGTGAGAAGGGACTTGTAATAATTAATGAGCCCCTGATATATGCATGCATGATATATAATGGAGTGACCCTACTCATTTTACAACCGTGTGATTTTTTTCATATGGTGCATTTGGATCATATATTTGTGGTAACTGTTATCATTGTAATTTCATCCGCAAATGGTTACAGGAATCCAACATCTTCAAAACACTCATTAGTTCACTCATGGGAAAAAAATGCATCTCCAAAAGGTCCAAAACTATACAAACAATAATAACATCAGCATGCACTAAAAATACGCAAGGAACACGCGCACGTGTGACATTCAGATAATGTCAGAAAATAGCACATGTGCCCGATGCGTGCTTGTGGATGCAAAAAGCCACTCACCCTCAAAACGATGCATTTATGATATTGGTCAACCTTCCACCCACTTTTGGTTTATCTCCAAAGTTGATTTGACATCCAAATATCAGTTGAATCCAACTAGGGGGCTAGTCAAAGACATAAAGATGCCCTAAAGGGCCCCTTATTCACACTAATAACTGGTTGCAGAATACCTCAAAGCTATTATATAAAAGGAAGCCATGGGTGCACTATATTTTCAAGGAATTCATTTTCATTGTTATGTTGTTGATATTCTCTTGGAGGATCCTCTTTCCTCATCAGGAGCATGCTAGCACCATTTCAGTTAGCCATTAATATCACTTCTAGATTGGATTTTCCTTGGATTCTCTTCACCATTTCATTTTAGTTCCTCACTTGTAAGAAGAGGTCAATATTTGGGGGTCCAAGAGCCCTTCGTTGGAGGAAGAGGGGACCCAAAGTCTCTCTTTCTCTTTGGTGTTTTCTTTCCACTAATACAATCATTTCCATTGGTGGCATGAGTCGTATTTATTTATTGTTCTAATGTGCTTATACACTATAGTTTAATTTATTTTATCATTCTTAGTTTAATTCTTTACTTATCTTTTATGCTTTATACTTCTAACTCTTTCCTCTACTACTGTCTTTCCTAGCTGACCCAACTGGGCTTGTAAGCACCCTTATTTTTCTCATTTAGGTGACAAACAAGGTGCAACATATTTTTGACTCCACTAGGGACTGGTATCAATTTCCTACCCCATTTGGGTTATTTTAGCTCTTCTTTTTTCTTATTTAACTTGCAGGGACCATAATCGACCCAAGCTGACCTGCAAAAAGCCAAGTTCAAAGATGGGTAGAGAGAATTTCATTTGAATTTTTCTTCACGACTGTGTAACAGATAGTGTGCACATGTTTTAACCCTCAGGTGCGTCTTCAGTGCATGTGTGCCAAAACCACTGTATTTCTCAATGCCTTCTATGCACCAATGCCCATAGTCACTTTCAATTCGTGCATTGGCGCTCACAGCACCTCTGTCTATTCTGAGACCCGCGCACCTGTGCAGAAAAACACACATTGTAATCTTTTTATGATCTGTGGAAGGCCCATAGCCTTCTTAAAATTGATTCCATGAACATTGTAATATATACCACACTTATACTCCCTCTCCATATAAATGGATTAGTCAAAACATAGGCACTTAGGGAGTTAAAATCATTATTTCCTCTTTTTCTTTCATTTTGCCACGTGGATGGCTTTCTTTGAATAAGAGTATAATTTGGAATCATCTTTAGATCACATATAAAAACTTGCATTGGGACCAGAAATTAGATATCAATCGTTGACTATTCTCTTCTCTCGTGCCCCAAAGAGATCTTGAGAATCAGAAAGAGATTGAGGAAAAATTTCATGTCCCTTGAAAAGACAAAATCTTTAGGAGAGGACAAGAGCCCCCTCGGGACTGCTCTGAATTTATTTTTCAAAACACACCTTAATATTGTAATGGGCCCATACATACCCACATGCAAAAAAGATAAGATAGTGATTGAAATTTACTTTCTTACATTAAATCACTAGGGAAGTTTAAAGGTTTTGTAATGGGCCCATACATGCCCACATATGCACAATCAAGATAGTTTTAGTCTAGGTAGGATTTTGGGGATAGGCATCCAAATAACTCCCTGTTATCTGGTTCTCACATCGTCAAACAATAGAAGTTGTCAAATAGGGAACTTTAAATCCTCCAAGTGTTCCTACACCATAAGGTAGGGAGATACCTATGAAGGGTTGAAAGCCGAGGTCTAGTTGTTCTATGCATTCCCCCTTGAGGCACCCACCTCTTGGATGGGATCCAGCCCCTGACCCATTTCTTCGGCCGAAAATCTAAATGCTTCACTTTGACGAAGGTACATAGTGACCAAATTTTAGGACATCTACCTAGGTGGCAATTGTGGGTTGTAATTTCACATTGATCAGATTTTGTGTCGCTATTGGGAAATATCGCCAGCTATTTCAAGATATGCACCCTCTACCCCTCATTATAACTGATTACTTCATCCTTCACTAGTTCCTCTTTCGGTGACTTCAGACCCCATTGTTGAGTGCTATTAGAAGGTCTAGCGTTGTTTGAGAGGAAGGATGTTATGTCTTTTAGGACACAAGCATTTGTTTTCTTTATTCTCCAACACAGACAAAATCCACCTACCCACATGTATGCTTCTTTATCAATTGATTTATGTATGTTGTTCATGTGATTACATACGATTGGGAGATATATTGTGAAGATCCAGGTTAGGCAAAGTCTCTTCTTCATTAATTACTCTCATCACCATTTGTACACATCCACTTTGCTAGTCGGACATCATAGGGGATCCATAGAATCCCCATCATTCTAGACGCTTGCTAAATATTCCTCCCATTCCAGGGGGAGTTACTAGTCTTTCCAACTCATTAGCCATAATTTACCACGCCCCTTGGAGTGATACTATCTTGGGATTAGATTTTCTTGTTTCCACTTTGCTTGGGTCCACTTCCCAAGGTCAAGGATCCCCACATTGTCTTTTACATGGAAGTGGGTGGGGCAACTTCTTCTTAAGGGGGATGTATAATCCCACTTAGTCCCCCTCAAGGGTCAGGTACAGAAAAGACTCACACTATGGCTGGAACTAATCCTTTGCCATCACCTCATATGCCATACTTGGCTTCCCTCAACATATCGGACCTGACTAAACTCACCAATGATCCTATATTGCACGACCCCACATGGCCTGCAATGCCTACCAAACTGCCTTCAGACATCCCCAAGTTTGAAGGAAAACCGAGAGACGATCCCTCCAACCATATCATGACATTTTAGTTATGGTGCTCTTCAAATAGCATCACAGACGATTCTGTTTGATTAAGGTTATTACAACGTACACTCACTGGCCCATCAACTAAGTTGTATGTAGAAGAAAAATATGGGTCCCATATGGCCTTTGAGTCCTTGGCCAAAGAATTCTTCACCTCCTTTCAAATTCCAACTCGTCATGTCAATGGCCTCGAACTACTCTCGAAATTAAAAAAAAACTCAACCATGCACATCACTGACCAAATTCATGAATGGCGTCAACGATGTAATCTCTACAAAGTTGAAACTACTCCACAACAATGTCTCAATTGGTTCCTCAAATCACTTGTTTCCCTCCTTTCCAAATACGTGGTCGCCACCTTCCCCCAGTTTAAAGACGAGTCCATTAGCAAGGCCCAACAGTTAGAACTCATTTACTCATAGTCAAGGTACTTGAATATGATACTACCTGATGCCCCGAGACCCGTGCCATTCGGCCAGGACAAACTTGGGATGTCTCACTCAATGTATGGATTAATTGGTACCACTACACACCATAATTCACATCCCCAACAACCACCGATATATGGAATACCTCAATATCCACCATCATATGGTGGACCCCCTTATTATAATATTCCCTCTTATCCTCCTCACTAGTGAGGAAGATATCCTTCTACAAACACGCGGTTGTCAATACAGCACACCCTCTGAACCTACTCCCACTACTTTAGAGGTCACCCTAGTCACGACTGGCCCACCTTTGATGATTCTACATCCTAATACTGAAACACCTATTTCCATCCCTTGCATCCCATTGCGCAGGAATGTCCACAACCATCAAGCTAGGACAACCCACAATTATAGTCTGGTCGATTACTTGGCACAATCCCTCATTGCCATGTCAGTCTTAAAAGTTCTTCAAACCTGTCTTACTCAATGGAAATCGTTACTTTCCTCTCTGGGGGCAGTATACCTTGCCAATAGATGGCTCATCACATTTGATCTTGACAGTGGAGAACCCCATCTCCCCACTCTTCTCACTTTTCAAATACCAGTTAAAATATGGAATATCACAGTCCACCGTTGCATTATCGACGAATTTTCATGAAGATGCATCATGTCCAAAATCGTATGGAAGAAACTTGGCTCTTCAGAGATAATACCCTCTGCCATCACTCTAAGGGCTTATGATGGGAGACCCTCATCTCCCGAGGGCCTCTTCCAAAATGCCCCCGTCGAACTTGGGGGAAAAACCATCCTTATTAACATTGAGGTTATTGGTGCCCCACTCAACTATAATATTTTGTTTGGTCATAGCTACATGTATGATATGAAGGAAGACACCTCTTCTGTGTTCTGAACCATGATGTTCCACCATAATGAAAAGATCATTACCATCGATCAGGTATCAAATTATGAGCCTAACCCTTCATGCAACATCGAAAACATCCTCCCTTTTGTCCACACTAATCTGGATTCCTATCCACTCATCGAGATGGGCCCCATAACTTTTAAGGACCCATCCTTGCTAAGAACATACCATGGCACACCATCACTCATCCATCCCTCAGCACAAGTATGTATCGTCTCCAAAAATGAAACGACAACCGAAGATACTCTCCCTCCCACCGAGGCCTCTTTCATTCTTTACGTCCCACTAGCCACAAAACTCCTCCCTCCAGAATCTCCTAGAACTTTTTCAACTCTATCCATTCCTCATCTTCCCCTCCCCTAGGACTATATCCCGTTTTGGGAAATAGTCCCCCAATTCATTACCCAGATCCCTTTTTCTTACCCCCCATCAGGTGTACAAGATTTCTAGGTAGCGACAACGCTCACCCTTCCTAATATGGTGCTGAAAATCCCAGTCTGGTATCTACATCCACCTGAGATGGTCCCTCAACCATCCCTCCCTCCCCAAACAAAAGGAATCCTGATGCAGATTCCCATACTTACCCCCACCATCCCACCCACACTCCCACTCACTAGCACTGCTGCTATAGCTGGGGGAAGACATAAAAAGAAAGATCCCACTGCTCCACTTGCCCCACATGTCCAACCTCCTTGCATTCTATGCGATAAAGACAGACACCCCACAAACAAATTCCCATCTCTACCCAAGCTATACAATCTAATTCAACTCCCTCGAGCACCACCACCGCTCTTCTCTTCATCTAGTACTGTCTCTATCTCCCATAACACAAATAGAAAAGGACTGTGAACCAAATTTGCATGCGCCATCTATTCATAATATGGCCATTATACACACCATTTTCCAGCGTTACCTCAATTCTGGCAGACGCTAACCACCGTACGCCAAATATTTCAGCAATAACCGACCCCAACACATGTCACCGACATCCATTATGTCACAACCTTAGTCAATGAATGTATGCGGCATCCTTTCTCTCTATGCGAATCACTCGATCATTTCACATATCAATGTCCTATGATCATTGAATAAAAGCATCGCCAACTGACCCTTATTCAAAACCCTACACCCCACCCCTCCAACAGAACCAGTGCGTACTCCTACCCCATCACTTGACGTGGTTCATATCTTCTCGCCGGAACCTAAGGCACCCCCTACTCCCCCATGGTTCCTGGATGAATTATATGAGGATTTTCCCCCAAATCCCCCCAATTCCCCAATTCATTTCCCTACGAAAATTCTGCACCCGACTATCATTTTTAACCCATAATATCTCGATATTTGGTTTATGTCGAGTGAACCATTGCAACCTCCTTGTGATACCCCCTCTACATCCTCACCACTAGAAAGAAACCCCACAGTGACCATCACCAAAGTTACTCCTCTCGATCCCCTATATTTTCGACAATTTCAATGCAACGAAGACATCCTTGAGGAGTTAACTAAACCTGATTTCCCATGGGACACGATCCACCACAGAGCTCTTTTTCCTTGACAAGAAGCCTTTGCACCTACTAACCAAAACCCCATATGCGGAGTTGAAACCAAATATTTTCTCCCATCGAAGCATATAGATTGGTTCAATAACCCTATCCATGCCCTAGACGCTTTTGAAGAAAGCAATATGGCCAATATTTTCCCCACCACCAAAATCGACATTTCCATCAAATCTGGAGTCTTAGAGGAAATCACCATTGGTGCCACATGCTCTCCTGAAGAAATCACTGCCTACAAATCTCTCTTCTAGGAATACCAGGACATCTTTGCCTGGTCATAGACAGATATGCCTGGTCATGATCCCTCTATTATCAAACATCATATCGATACCTGGCCTGATATCACACCTATCTGTCAAAACGAACGTCCACTACACCCATCCAAAGTTGCGGCCATCAAAGACGAAATTGACAAATTACGCACTGTAGGGTTCATCTACCCCATTGCATATATGTCATGGGTCTACAACCCTGTCCCTGTCAACAAAAAACAGGGCATTATCCGTGTATGTACAAACTTTTGCGATCTCAATCACGTATGTCCCAAGGACAACTTTCCAATGCCCTTTATCGACCAAATTATTGATGATTGTGCTAATCAAGAAGCCCTGTCTTTCATGGATGGTTTCTCTACCTACAATCAAATTCAAATTCACCAAGTCGATCATTACAAAACTGCATTTACTACCCCCTGGGGAACTTTTGCATATCATGTCATGCCTTTCGGACTCAAGAACGCAGGAGCCACTTTCCAATGCACCATGACATACATTTTCCATCATTTGTCTCAAATCATTCTTGCCTACTTGGATGACCTCACCACTCGCTCCAAAAAACACATTCAACATCTCAAAGACTTATGAAATATCTTCCAAAGGTGTCCTCAGTACAACATCCACTTGAACCCCCTCAAGTGCTTGTTCTGCGTCACTGCTGGATGCCTCCTAGGGGTTATAGTTTCCCACCATGGCATTACATTTGACCCTCTCAAGGTCCAAGCCATCATGAAAATTACCCCACCACATAATTTATGCCAACTATAGAGCCTACAAGGAAAAGGTAACTTTTTATACCACTTTGTCCTCGATTATGCCACTCGAGCACATGGTTTCCTTCACCTCTTACGTCATGACATCCCATTCCAATAGGATGAACATGCCCAAACCACTTTTGATGATATTAAAGTGGCACTCTCTAATGCCCCACTGATTAGTCCACCTGACTATAACTGTGACTATATACTCTACATATCGGCCTCAACCGTCTCAGTAGCAGGATTTCTCATCCAAATAGGGGATGACGACCATGAACACATAATTTACTACATTAGTAAAAACCTTTCAGGGACACCCTTGAAATAAAATCATGAAGAGAAACTAGCCCTTGTAGTTTTCCTCACAGTCCAGAAGCTACGCCATTACATTCTTCTTCTAACTACCAAAGTCATAGAAGATTCCAACCCCATGCAATACTTGCTCAGTCATCGACAAATTAACAGTAAATTTTCCCAATGGATCGTTATCCTTGAGGAGTACGACCTCAAATTTTCCACATCTAAGAGAAAGAAATCCCTCATCCTCGCCGAATTTGTCATATCGTTCCCCTCCAATACTACCCATAACCCCGTCAATACTGACTTCCCTGACGAACATCTCTTTTACATCCCCTTGGATGACCCTTGGTATGGTAATCTTCTGATCTACCTCTGAACACAGAAATTCAGAAACCACCTCTCTCGAGATGATCGTCGACGTATCCATCACCAAGCTCCTTGCTACTTACTTATCAGTGATATCTCATATCGGTGAGGGTTCGACACTATACTCCATCGATGTTTGACTATCGACAAGGCTGATCAAGTCTTGAATGACCACCATAGTGGCGCTTGCAGGGGACCCCTCTAAGGGATGTCCACCGCTCAAAAAATCATTCGCGTCGGTTATTTTTGGCCTACATTGTTTCATGATTGCATCCACACTGTGAAGCAATGTAACAAATGTCAACTTTATGCCAACAAAGCACGAGCACCAACTACTCTTTGACACCCAGTCATTACTGCCGACCCCTTTTTCAGATGGGGCATAGAATTCATGACTTGCAACCCTCCATCCAACAATGGACACAAATACATCATCGTGGCAGTCGATTACTTCACCAAGTGGGATGAAGCCATGCCTACCTTCAACAACACCGCTGACACTGTAGCACGTTGTTTCTTTATTCACGTCATTTCCCATTTTGGACTACCACTACAACTAGTCTCTGATCATGGGAAACGTTTCGAGAATGATATTTTTGTCGAACTCTCATCCAAGTTAGGTTTCTCCCACCATTTTTTCTCCCCATGCTACCGTCAGTCAAAAAAACAAGTTGAAGCAGTCAACAAGGTCCTCAAAACCATGTTGCAGTGCATGGTTAACAAACATAAGACCAATTGGCATCATATGTTATTTTTTTTGCTATGGGATTATCGCATAGCAGTGAAAACTACCACTGGTTTCACACCATTTCATCTAGTCCATGGGGTTGAGTCCACTCTTCCCATCCAGTGAGAAATTCCAACCTCGCGCACCACTATTGAGCTATTACCTGACATTGTGCCAATGGAGCAGCGTTTGCTGAACTTAGAGTCACTGGATGAGGATCGTCGATCTTCATTACAGAACAATGAGGCAGCCAAAAAATGGTCGAAAGCTAACTTTGATCACCATGTCAACCTTCGCTCATTCAACGAAGGCGACCTCATCCTTGCTTATGATATCTCTCATTATACCCTCGGCCATGGAAAATTCGATTCACTTTGGCATGGACCTTACATCATCCAACATTGCCTCACTAAAGGCGCATACATTTTGGCCTCTCCTGAAGGCCACCATCTCAATAAACCCGTCAACGGGTTGTACTTAAAGAAATTTTACACCTGAGCGTAGCCATTCTACATTAGGCTATTTCCTTTTGTACATTTTTTTGTAGAATTTTTAATCTTCTTTCTTCCATACCTCACATCTAATCTATCATTTATGTTATTGACAGATGCCTCCTCCATTGGCCTACCACATCAGTTACGCCAATGGAGCTAGCCATTGGACACAAAATCTTGCTTCGGCCGCTTGGGCCCTCTATTCACCCCCACATGAATTGATATAATCCAGCGTCATATGTTTAGGTTCAACAACCAATAACCAAGCAAAGTACATAGTCATCATCGGCCTCCTCGTTGAGGCCAACGATTTCCATATTCATCACCTTAGTGTTCTACTCTATTCCCAAATGGTTTTCCTCCATCTCAACAATGTGTATCGTGTCTGTGATCCTTTCCTATTATGCAAATACCTTCATGTTAGACTTTTATCTCGACATTTTTGACTCCATCACATTTACACACATTCCAAGACAATTTAATCAAATAGCAGATAATATGGCTAACCTAGTGTTAGATTGGAATTTATCACATCAAGACACCAGTATGCATACATAAATCATCAATAGTCTGTCAACAGCATATAGATTAGACACCATCAAAAAGAACTAACAAACATCAACCCCAGTGAACACCACAAAGATCCCAAAAATGTATATCCGTTCATATATATATC
Organism: Picea engelmannii; assembly: GCA_009831015.1. Classification (NCBI taxonomy): domain Eukaryota; kingdom Viridiplantae; phylum Streptophyta; class Pinopsida; order Pinales; family Pinaceae; genus Picea; species Picea engelmannii. The sequence goes on along the minus strand of ML788859.1, from coordinate 54,630 downwards.
CCAATCAATGTGTTATCAGTGTTTACAAATAAATAGTTCATCAGATACAACACCCGTAGGTAGGTAAACCACCTTACCCCTATATATACAAAACGGTGCTACACCACCCTATACAAAATGGGCTCACCAGCCTATATAGATACAAAAATAACATACATACATACAGAGGCACTCATGGCACCTCTAAATCTCCACCACCTGGACCTCTATCTGGAGGAGGGGCCCCACTAGCTAGGGGTCCCTCAGGTCTTGGAGGTATCCTCCTAGTCATCGCCACCCCCGCTATAGCCTCTCTTTGAACCACGGTCTGCCACATCACCGGAACGCCCACACACTGCTCCAGGACTCCCTCATCCAGGATCCGTGACCACATGCCCTCAAGAACTCCCTGTAGTACCACCTCCAAGCGGCAACGAACATCCTCGAACATCGGGATGTGATGGCCCTGCACCGGGTTCATCGAACTAGCATCACCTGACTTCTCTCTCATCCTCAAATGGCCTCACCTCATCATCATCCCACCACTGTCTCTCTCCTGCATGGGGCTCTCCCCGTGGAGGCCTCACTAGTCCCTGATGAGCCGATGCTCTCACCAACCCAACCTCATGCCTACGAGGTCCAACATCTACACACAAAACAAAAAAATGGTTGCATCAACATCCATCTATACATAACAAACATGTTATACTATATAAATATCAAACCATCAAAAATCACATCATACCTTTGTGGTCAAAGACCTCTCTTAGGGGTAACACCATCTCTGGATCATCCAAGAAGTCCACCCCAAAATAGGGATACCGTAGTATGATCTATGGCATCTGTCGCCACACCTGTGCAACCTCAGCCATGAAATAGTGCCCACCCTCCCCACCATTGTGACGAACTAGGATCGTCGCCCACCACCTCGGTCACAACTCTCGCATGCCAAGAGCGCCTAACAACACTCTAGGGCGCAACATCGACACCCTCTCCAAAAACCCTGCCACCAAGATAGGCCCAAAGGAAACATCCCCTAAGTCAGTAGCATGACACCTGTTAAGCTTCCCTACCATCTTGGCATGGAACATCAAGACTCGGGTGAAATTCTCACCCTCTAGTGCCCTCTCGATGATCCTTAGCTGACCTCCACTGATTCACCGAGTCGCATGATACCTGTAGAGTCTCACAATCATCGATGCCACACAACGATGCAGAAGGGCATCCATCGCCCGAATACTCACCATGGAGCCCGAAATAAAGTTCTCCCCTGAACAGTATCTCTAGGCTAAGACAACCAACTGACCATCCCCAGGTACTACGGGCTTTTCCAGTAGTGGGGTTCCCTGAAAAGGGAGCCCAGTCAAAAAATATACATCCACCACCATAGTGAAGGCTAGCTTCTCACCTAGCACCATAAAGAAATGCAGGTCAGCACTCCACATCCTGATTAAGAACTGCAAAAGATACTATTGTGCCCGCACTAGCGAACACCCAAAAAACATCAACAACCCACATGTTGCCAAAGCATCTCGGACTCCTGACTCCTCATCCCTCACTGCGTCCCTCAGGAGTGACCAATCCCTCTCTCTCTAGTGAATGGACATCATCCAAATGACTACCTGCACCCATATATACAACACTTGATTAGCCATGATAACCCATAAAAACATAAAAAAATCCAAAAAAGATAAGTTTTTACACCCTACAGCTTTTCCTCAAAGGTGTGGCTATTTTTCCCCACAGGTGCACACACATGCGTGCCTCTTCATCCACCAGTCATGCACTCATGTGCGACTGTTGGCCATATAGAGGCACATGCATGTGCCTCTATCACACATACAAGTGTGCATCATAGTGCGTCTGTTCACTGCACAATTGTGCACACATGCGCAGCTATTAGGAATAAAGATGCACAAGTATGTGTTGTTGTGCCTTGCATAGGTGCATATGCCATGCATGCCTGTTTACCCAATTAAAGAGCCCCCGTGCGTGGATGTACGCATTACAGGTGCACACCTGTGTGCGTGAATTTCTCGATTGCCCGCACACTGGGGCCCACACCCACAAAACCCGTTGTACATCCCTCTGTACAAGCCCTGTCCAAAAACATAAACCCTAATTCTATGCAGGAGGATACGAAAACTAACCTGAAGCTTGTTGATCCTAAATCGGCTGCCTCAATCTCCCAGAATCTCCAAATCTCCTCTAAAATCACTTGTCCACTCAATAAGACAACATGTATAAATGAGGGGGCTTTGTGGGCCCTATAGCTATATATAATACATTTTGCCAAACTTCCAAACTCAATTCTGGGAGATCCAGGGGCCCGTTTTTCGATCCATCTTCAGCAACAGTATCAGGACCCCATTGCCTACATAATTCCATTCCCGGGGCCATTTTCCATCCTCAGCCCCCGGGGGACATTTTTCTCATATTACGCTCATCTACACATGCTTACATTATCGAATAATTGCTATATGATCTTTTCTCTTTAGATATTATTCACTTCGGGCATTCAGTTTTTATGTTTGTAGGTGCTTGATCATAATACAGTAGCTGTATCCCTTCAGGTATATCATCGACACTGGAATGTAGTCATTCTCTCCAAATCTCAAAATACATCTCCGAGTCACACCCTTCGATCTTTGCCTCTATGATCCCTATATCTGGCTCTGCAGTACTACCACCTACACTTAATTTAAGTACTGTCACCTGGTAGCACTCCCCCCCCACATGAGTCGTCCCATTCATAGAACCCCTATGCATCTTGACACTCATGTTGTTTTCACCCTTTAGGGATTGAAGTCCCAATAGTCTTACATAATGTCGAGAACTAGCCACATACTCCTCCTCATTTTGGTAACCTGCCCAAAATGGAATCCTAGGTCACTTCATCATGGTTCTATTCTGACTGCACCCCCACGGTATCATTAACCATCCATTTCATCCATCATCAATTTTCCCCTCTGCAGATTGTCCTCCATCTGTTTCCCTAATACAAAAAGCCGCCTATGGGGCCCTAACCCTCCACTTGTTTTCCAAGAAACTTGTGCCATCATCAGGCCAAGCCATCTTACACTAGGGCACCCATTTTTATATCTACACAGTTATCCCAACTTATTTTTTATTCTTTTTATAGTCGTACAAACCCTTTTTCCACATTTTCATAGCTTTCTGTTGTCACCTTTAGCAACCTTCCTTTTCCGACAAGCAACCCTTGTCGCCCTTGGTTGGGGATTTTTTTTTACTTCCCGACATCAATGACACTAACCATAAACCCTGAGCATCTTATAGCCCATACACCTTTTTGATATCTGTGTTTGTCCATTCTGTCATGCCTCTGGCACAACTCACCCTCGTCTAGTCATCCCCCTCACGCTAGATTCAGTTTTACAGTTGTAGCTACTTTTCATATCTCCTCAACCAAGGGAAGTCTTAATTATCACCACCTATTGACTTCGTCCATATACCTCATCAGTTCTTGATCTCATCTAATATAATTCATAAATCTCTTTGCTCCTTGGAGTCGTGTCTCCCTTTCTGTCGACATCAACATGGTTTCTAGAAGGGTGACAATATCTTGACTCTCATTACCTTTACAATGAGAAGTCTCGGATGGCACAGGGAAAACCACCATTGTTCTCTGCTGTCGTTGACCCCCATAACATTTGAATTCAACACTATCTCATGTTACGTTGGGTATTACTTTGCGACTATTGAAGCTGTTTTATCTTAGTCGAATATCTCTGAAATTTGATAGAATATCAATGTCTGAACATTATAGACACTTCTCACAGGTGTCCTTACCCTTTTTCAAAGTTTTTTTCACCATCACAATTGTCCTCTATTATTATCAAACCACCCCGGAGCGCACTGCAGTGACCTACATCCGCAACACAACTTCAGTTATTATATTACATCTTTTTGAGTTACATGACACTAGCATGGGGCATGCCCACCTCGTTTGTACACAGTTTTATTTTTTCTCCCACACTTTGGGAAAGGCTTGGGTCCTACAGGTTCCCCTCTCCTTCCAATGGGTCACTCTTGACACTCCCCACATCGCTCTTTCTTACACAGGTACTCTCAGTAGAAGAAACATTGATGTATTTCGACTATACGTATGCTCCTAAACTCACACATCAGGGGACATTTGTTATCACCGCAATTTCGTCCCCAAATGGTTACAGGAATCTAGCATCTTCAAAACACTCATTAGTTCACTCATGGGTCAAAAATTCATCTCCAAAAGGTCCAAAACTATACAACCAGCAATAACATTAGCATGCGCTAAAAATACGCAAGGCGCATGTGCATTTGCAACAGTCAGATAACGTTGGAAAAGAACACATGCACTTGATGCGCAATTGTGGACGCAAAAAGTCATGCAAACCTCTAAACGATGCATTTATGATATTGGTCGGCCTTCCACCCACTTCTGGTTTAGCTTCCAAGTCAATTTGACATCCAAATCTTGGATGAATCTGACTAGGGGGTTGGTCAAAGACCTAAAGGTGCCCTAAAGGGGCCCTTATTCACACTAAGAATTGGTTGCATAATACCTCAAAGCTATGCTATAAAAGGAAGACATGGGTGCACTATATTTTCAAGGAATTCATTTGCATTGTTATGCTCCTAATATTTCCTTGGAGGATCCTCTTTCCTCATAAAGAGCATGCTAGAACCATTTCAGTTAGCCATTCATATCACCTCTAGATTGGATGTGCTTTGGATTATCTTCACCATTTAATTTTAGTTCCTCACTTTTAAGAAGAGATCAATATTTTGGGGTCGAAGATCCCTCCCTTGGAGGAAGAGGGGACCCAAAGTCTCCCTTTCTATTTGGTGTTTTCTTTCCACTAATACAATCCTTTCCATTGGTGGCATGAGTCTTGTTTATTTCTTGTTCTAATCTCCTTATGCACTATAGTTTAATTTATTTTATCATTCTTAGTTTAATTCTTTTCTTATCTTCTATGCTTTATACTTCTAACTCTTTCCTCTACTGTTGTCTTTCCTAGCTGACCCAACTGAGCTTGTAAGAACCCTTATTTTTCTCATTCAGGTGAAAAAAGAGGTGCAACAGTAACATTTTGTGTTTTTTTTCTCCTTCTCGAATCCATTGCATGTGGGATTTCTGACACCATGATATTTGTTGTTGGGCGCGACGATTGTTTATTTGTTTTGTAGAGAAGTTCCTTTCTCTTGAAGTTGTTCATAGATTCCATTAAGCATTATTTTCAGGTTGAATTTATTGCATATTGTATTCTAACTCTTTTTGTGATTGAAATATATTTACAAACACCATTTTGTTCCATATTTTGAGATTTTGTATGAATATTTTTAACTTTTGTTGAAATTTTTACATGAGAGTTCCATGAGTTACTTCTCCATTCTTCCACTAGTTCAGGGAATTCTATTGAAAGTATGTATGGGAAAGAAATAAATTTTCAAAACCAAACAGTTTGTTCCTGGGAGGACCTGTTGTCTTCAATGAGAGTCAGATTGTCTAGTGATATGATCCTGAAGTAGGGATGATACTAGATTCCATGAGTTGTCCTTCCATCATGAGTGATTCAATTATTAAGAATCGATATAGTTTGCTAGAAATTTGATTAGACCCCAATCGATGGTTGGACCAACTGAAAATTCTATCTCAGAAGTCTAGATCAATAATTTTAATATTTTCAATAGAATCTTGGAATTCTTCAGCTTGTTTGTCAAGGCTCCTTATCCTACCTCTTTTTTCCCCCAGGGATTTGATTAGATTGAAATCTCAACCTAGAATCTAGTTGTGAGTGCCAATTAAAGAGCCAAGGTGAGTGAGGCCTTTGACGAGGTTACTTTTTTATTGAGTGTTGTGCAATCCATAAAAGTTAGTTATCAACCATGTTTTGTTTGAGCCAATAAGCATGTAAGTAGTGGAGAGTGTCCATATAGTAGAGAATAAATCTTTCATAATGATTGTTGTTGGGTTCCATAGGATTTCCATGCCTCCTGCTACTCCTTTTGAATCTGTATACATGAATTTGTTTTTCTTCCAGCTTTTAGAGAGAAGGGATTCTACTATTGTGCATGTGAATTTGGTTTCTTGTAGAAGCAATATGTCAGGATTATCTATCATGATGTTTCTTTGAAGGATTCTCTATTTCATCCTTCCATTAATATCTCTTATTTTCCATGAGATTATATTCATGAGGAAGGGGGATTTTGGGGTGGGAAGAAGCCATGTGTGAGCTTATGAATTTGACCATAATTAACCATGCATCTCTCAATCTCCTATATTACTTTCTATGTTGATTTTCAACCTATTTTTCCTTCTTATTTAACCTTTTTGCATGGATATTTGTGTTGTTATGGATGGATCGAGAGTCCTTTTTTGGATCTTGAAGTGGCTCCAGCCATGGATTTGAGGTAAACATTATGGACTTTTCTGAGTTGATCTAGGGGGATATATTGTAGTTCTTGTTTCCTATAAGATTCCTCGATCCTTACCAAGTTTATTTTGACTAGCTCTTGATCATCCCATTCGATGTCCATTTCACCTCCTCTCTCGAGGATGGGATCTTATGTCACTGGACAATTAGGGAAGTAGGGAGGATTTTTTATGGGATGGGTTCAAAGGTTTCTTTATATTTAAACTTTGCATTTGATTTACTAGTCAATGGGAGAGAGATATTAGGGGGACAGACTTCAAAGAGGTTATTAGGAACTTCAAAAGAGTTACTCGTAGAAGGTGCACTAGAGGGGGATGGTTGAGTTTTTATGGGTTTTTTGTGCCGAAGTATATGTACCTAGGTAAATCCATATTTTGTCTTATATTTAGGGTTCACTGTAAGGGTAGGGTTAGCATTGAGAGGGAAGTATTGAAAGATATGACCATGTTCATGAAATTTTTGGCATCGGAACAAAACATGTTCACAACTTATGGTTTTCTCCCATTGTTGAGCTTGATATCCTTATTTTATGGAGCTTGGAAGATTGTTTGAGATGTTCATGTAAACACATATGAATGCATAGGAAGTGTACTGAGACTACTTTATTTCCTCTGTTGATTTGATGAAGATACCCATGGTATTGCCAATGCCTTCAAGGATTTCTCCAAGCTAAAATTCACGGGTTAGAGAGTATATCCGAATACATATTGGAGAACAAGTGAAATACTCTTTTTCCTGGTTAAATAATTATGTCTAGAAGTGAAGGTCTCCTGCAGAGTTATAGAAATATGGGCCATTTTCAAATATTTTTTCTCAGTCTTTCAGGTTATGGAAGATGGCAGTAAAGAATCATTTAGAACCAAGTTGAAGATCATAATTCCCTTTGGATTTCCACCAAGTATTGATCCATTTGATGAGATCCTTCTCATAAGGTCATAGGCCTAGAAATTTACCAATGAGATCATGGTCTCTCATGTATTTAGTTTGAGCGCCTACTGTAATGGAGCTTATCACATACCTGGGGGTTGTGGAGGATTGAGGAATACCTTTTGATGGTATCTAATTGAAAGAATCTTTTGGATGAGACGATTCAACATCCATCTCCATCCCTTTGTTGCAACCTAGTTATTCATGCAATAGTTGATCTTTGAGGTGTGGTGGCATATTAAAAGAGGGTCACGTGCTTTTGTTTCCATTCATTTAATCAGATGGAACATTGCCATATGAGGGGGATTTCACCACGTAGTTAGATTCCATGAGATTTGATTCATTGTAATGGGTGATGAGGGGGTTGATAGTAGACAGGGGTGTTGATTGCAAAACCCTAGAGGCACTTGGAAATCAAAAACCCTAACCAAATTCATTGTACAGAAAAATGTCATTGGTTGATAAGTTAAATGCACAAGTACTCTATAATAATATTACATAAACTATCTTTATTTTATATTTTTTATCTTGAAATAAATAAATGAATATCTGTAAACATCAATGGTATTTAAATACAATTGAAATTTTGTGTGTGTATAAAATCTATGAAGTCATACATACCCCACCCCCCTCTGGATTTGAACCTGTGATCTCCAAGGAGGAAACACATGTTCTTAATATATGCACGGTTAAGAACATGTATTTCCTCCTTGGACATCATAGTTTCAAATCCATTGGGGGTGGGGTATGTCAAATCACTACCACAAACAAGGGGGTCACATATACCAATTCCGTGTCTCGCTTGGCCATGACCTTAACAATAGATTACCTTAAAAATATAATTTTAAGGTCACATTTAAAACAAACATCAAATTGGTGTATAAGACCCTCTTTTTATTGGGACAAGGGACCCCCTCCATGCAACAATTTGACTGTGAAGGTGGGTGTCTGTGCATGTGTGTGAGTGAGTAATTCAATATATTTAGATTTTTATAGCTAATTGAATATAATTGGAATGACAAATATGATACTTTATCCTTGCTCACCTATTTTTAAATCTTATTTTATAATGTACTTATTCTCTATGTGCAATAAATATACCAATAAATTTTCATATATATATATATATATTGAAGCCAGGGCAAGAACAAATTCAAACCAATATATATTTTAATATATTAAATATTTTATAATATATTGTGTGTGTATATATTTATATATAATGGAGGACACATAAATTTTTATTATTTTATTATTATTATTTACTATTTTAATGTTTTATTATTATTTTAATGTGTTATGCTACATGAACATCTCCTCCATATTGAATTATAAAAATCTCTATGAGAAATTACAAATAATTAAATGATTATATTTAAAAAATAATTTTGAATATTTCCAAATATCTTTTTATAAATTTATAATTATTATATTTTCTCTAAATTCATAAATTGTTTAATTGAATTTTAATTTTCAATATAAAAATGATAAATGTTTTCAATAATTACATTTATAAAAATAATTATAAACATTTCCTAATAATCCAAATATTTTCCCATTTCTTACCTAATTTTTTTTCTATAAATTAATAATTTACTATGTTTCTATGAGAAATATAATAATGACCTTTGCGTATAAAAATAATTATAAACATTTCGAAACATCCATATCGTCCCTATCATGTATTCTAGGAATATTTTCCCATTTCTTACCTAGAATTTTTTCTATAAATTAATAATTTAATATGTTTCTATGGGGAAATATAATAATGACCCTTCACTACTAGTTTAAGTTGGGAAGATATAATAATGACCCTTTACTATTAGTTTGCTTGTACATCGTGTTTATTTTGCTCTACCTTTGGTTTAGCTTAGGAAAAATTCGATTTTTTTTTTATTTACTTATTTGGAATTAATTTATCTTGGATTTGATTAGTGTTGTAGGTATGATTAGAATATTGAGCAATAAAGGTGGTAGGGGTTAAGGTTAACATTTTGTGGATGATGTGCATTGCTTGAATGCTCGTTCATAGGGTAGTTACTCTATCGAGTTGGAGGCATGCATGTTGGTATATAGGTTGAATGTGAGGTGAGAGGGTAATTACTGTATCCAATTAATGACTTCTCGAGAGACTTCCCCCTCACACGTGTTTGCAATAGTATTTTGAGGACCTTAATCCTTTGTCATTTCATTATGAAAATTGAAATTTCTCTTTTGCCGGACCTTAATCCTTTGTCATTTCATTATGAAAATTGAAATTTCTCTTTTGATTTGTAATTGTGTTCTTGATACGGTAACTACTGCATCAAATTATGATTGTCCATGCAAATTGTAATTTTTCTTTGTGATGTTTGGTTGGGAGTTCTTCTTTTCCGTCCTATGATATCTTTCTATTAGGTTGTTTGGTTGGACATTTTTCTTCCTTGTCACTTGTTTACAATGGTTTTTTAATGGCCCTAATCCTTTTTGCTTTATTACCTATGATATATGTCCACAATTTCACTGTGCGTTCCCGATGGATGACTTATGCATACTCTTTTTCACTATGCATGTTAGTATGCTAGTTTAATGCAAGATAGGAGTTTAATTCAAGATAGGAGGGTGTTTGGACCATGGTTTTAGTATAGAAATTGGCATTTTTATTAGGCATTTTAAGGTTCCTACTTATGTTCTTGTTAATTATCCTTGAATTGGGCATTATTCTTAGGCCACCTATGATATATTTTGTCTTCTTGGACCATGATTTCATTGTGGGAAACTTCCATAGAGTCTTCTCTCTCGTAATCAATGTTTCACCCTACAAATTGGACTCCATATTCATATGCATAGAATACTTTGTTTCAATGCATGTTCAATGCCCAATTTGAAGAATATGTGTGTAGATATTTATACATGAAATGTTTCACCCTACAAATTGGACTCCATATTCGTATGCATAGAATACTTTGTTTCAATGCATGTTCAATGCCCAATTTGAAGAATATGTGTGTAGATATTTATACATGAAGGTGTTGATGCCATGTGAAATTCCATTGTTGTCACGTGCTTTATAGAGGTATTTGTTGAAACCTTGTCCATAAATATTTTAAAATCTTGAGGTGAGTGCAAATTTATGATTTTTGAGTTAGTTCTCTATTGAAAAGGATGATTAGGGTTTCCTTAGGGTGTTATTTGGGTAATACTTAGATATTGTTAATGGGGTTTACTATTTCTACATGAATGATTACTCTTCTCTTCTAAAATGAAGATATGAAAGGTCCTTTTAGTTGGAATCACTTCCCCTTTGAGTATTAAACACAATCAAAATCTAGAAGGCCTACCACATTTCTACTTACAATTTTTTTTGTAATTGTATCACTATGCGGTTGAGTCAAATTTTTTCTTTCAACTTATATATTGTTTGCGGGGTTTAATTATTTCTCTCTAAATGCATGATTACCCTTCTATTATGAACTAAAGAGATGACATCTCATTTTACCTGGTGTAACTTCCCTTTTTATTCTAAAACACATTCAAAATATAGAAGTCCTTCCACATTTATGGTTGTACTTGTATCATAAATGGTCGATTCAAGGTTTTGTTATCAACTTATATCTTGTTTTTGGGGTTTTAGGGTTGGAGGAAGCTAATGATGGTCTCTCATGACGCATTAGTGGCAATGTAAACATGGAAAATAGAAATCTATTAACTTGGAGGGATTATTCAAGGTACTTTTGGAAGGAATTTGAATATGGTGTAAAAATATGAAATTCAAGAAACTGAATTAACTTTCTAAATATAACTATGTGAAAATGAGTTTTTATAAAAATTGTATGTTATTTTTCAAGCAAAATATAATGCACATGTTTCTATTAGTGTAAGTGTTGAGTACTTTAATGATGGAATTTCCTTAAAAAAATTGTAGAATTGTAGAGAACACATTGCTCTAGTGCCGTGTATTTTTCAAAATGTATAATATTAATTTTATACATTTTTTAAATTATAAAAATCACTATATCCTTGAAATTGCAAGGCCTTGTATTAGTGAAGGGTACAAAGTTATTAACATTATCAAACATCTATTTTTATTTTTTTTAGATTGTATATCTCAATAATCTCTATTGTGGTGTATAACTTATTTGAAAAATGGTTAAGTTGATAAAACATTATAACACAAATAAAATAGGTATGCATTTTAGGATTATGATATATGTCAAGACAAAAATATATTAAAAATAGTACATATATATATATATATATATATATATATATATATATATATATATATATATAGAATCTACATAGTCAACACTATATGTGTATGTATTTTTGTCAATGATGGATTTGTCTAGTATATTCAAAAGTAATGTAAAAAATAGATTTGTTGAAAGGTATTTGAAAAAATGGATATTTTAATCTATTTGCATCCCAAACCACTATATTCTTCAATCCAAACATAAATATGAGGCAACCAAATCAATGAACACGTAGGATAAGGTCGTCACTCTCGTCGAAAAAAAATAAAATGGAAGGAATCCGCAAAGGCTCTATAATTTGTATGTGTTCTAGTGTGTGTGTGTGTGTGTGTGTGTGTGTGTGTGTGTGTGTTCTAGAGCATGTGCACATTCTAGAGTGCATGCCCTACTCAATCAAGAAGAAATGTATGGTGGGTTCTTGCAAACGTTGAGTCACTTTCGAATTGGCCCGGTCTACACTTTTACCACTAAACATCCATAAAGTAGCTTGGACAATATTGTTTCAAAGAAATATTGTAGACATCTAAGGTAATCAACAACATGTTGACCCACACCAAAGAACCTTTCAAGGGTATCCTTGGTCTCTTGATGGAGATAGTTAGCATGGGTATGGGTATTGGGACTTTAGACATGGATAGGGAAGGGAACATGAACATTAATACCTAAAGGAAACTTCTATCCATATAGGGCCAAGAAGGATGCCTTGAACAACCACATCATGTCCTCTTCAGTATCATTAGCCTATTATTATGGATGTTGGTTCCACTAGGTGTTTTTGAATATAAGGTATGTACTTTAGGTCCCTAGAAATGATGTAACTCTTTTCACCTCCTCCCCTTTGGTCTCCTCTTACCCCACCCCATCATCCCTTCTCTCTTGGTCTCACCTAACTCTCCCACTCCTGTCTCACCTAACTTATAGTATCACCTATCTCCCTCTTTTCCTCTCTTTCACCACCCCCTCATACCCACCTCCCCTTGTCTCACATATCTCCCCATCTCTTGTCTAACCTCATCTCCCAAGACCTTCATTCCCCCCACCCCCTCTATCCATAATTTCCACCCTCCCATATCCCACCACTTCCCCCCTTCCCCTTTATCCAACCCTCTCCTCCTCTCCAACTCCCACTTGATATTGCATCACCATCCCCCTTGGATCCTTCCTCCTATCCCTCATTCCCACCACTCCCACTTCCCTACCTATCTACCCTTCAAATTTTCTCACCCCCTCCCCCTTTGACCATCTCACCCTATCCCCTCATGCCCAACTGTCATAATATCACTTATCTCCCTCTCTTATTATCCCTCACCCTTTTCCTCTCATGCCAATCCATAATTCCTCTATTATCACCTTGTATCCCAACATTCTAATGCATTTTCCCTTCGTTCCTTCATTCTCACTACTCCCCCTCCCCTACCCATCATATGTTTTCCTCTCCTCACCCACATATCCCACTATAACCTTGTTTCTATATCCCTCCCTTTCCTCCTCCCCATTCATCTTGCTACCCCCTTCCCTTTGGATCCTCCCTTCTTTCCTTTATCCAATCTTCATGTCTTATCACCTCCTCCTCATTTTCCCCTTCTCATACCATCCCCTCATGGTTTACTCCATTGGTTTCAACTATATCCATCTCTTATTCCAATATCCCTCACATATTCTCCTACTCCCTCTCCATCCTACCTCACCCTCCTATTAGATTTTCTCATTTTTAAATTTTTTATATAGTTGTAAGCAAAAAATATATAAATTATAAATTATAAAAATAGATTGCAATAAGAATGAGTTTTTTTTCATTCAAAACCTTCATTACATTTATTAGGCTTAAAAAACAAGGTGATAGTCCCACCTACCTTACTTAGTCTTACTAGGTTCGAAGTGTTTTGTGCAAAACATAAAAGTTTCCTACTCAACAACTAACTCAGATGACTGTGGGTAGTGTGCTCACATGGGACTTGTCTAGACTTATGGGAGATTATAGAACTTAATTATGTTTCTTGGTTTGTATTTTATTCCCCTATATCAATTTTTCAATGTGTCTCTAAACAGATTCATGAAGTAATTTGCAAAAGACCATAAAACTCTAATCGAGGATATGATTGAGAAACCATCAATCAAGTTGGAATTCTAACACAAAATTATAACTATGGGAACCCCTCTCTTGTGAATCTATTGCTAGGAAATTATTTCTTCAATGATCTCCAAAACTAGTATTTTGCTAAGTAAGGGACAATACAATTTTTTCACTAGGGTTCAATTTTGAAAAACACTAGCTTATGTGTCCCTAAATAGCTTCAAGAAGTGAGTTGCAACTCGTCATAAAACTCTCACCAGGGATTGGATGGAAGAACCATCTATTGTGTTAGACTCTTGACATCATATTATAGATAAGCTAACCCCTCTCCTATGATTTTCTTTCCTAGAAAATTCTTTACTCGATGATCTATGGAACTAGGTTTTTCTCAATAAGGGACAATGCAATGTTTGCACTATGGGTTGATTTTGAAAAACACTTGATCAAGAAATTGTGTGTAGAATGATCACATGGGCCTTGGCCAAACATGTGTGTGGGAGGTTATGAAACAAAGTTTTTTTTTTTGGTTTTTATTTTATTCCCCTCGACCAAATTCTCAATGTGTCCCTGAATGGATTCAAGAAGTGAGTTTCAACTTGTCATAAAACTCTAATCGAGGCTTGGATGGACGAAGTATGGATTGTGTTGGAATAGTGAAACTAGAATCATGCTCATGGTAGAATAATATAGCCACACTCATCCCATATTCATATACCATGTAAAAAAATTCCAATGGTGCACTTCTTAGTTTCATTGTTAAGATGAGAAAAGAACTTTCCAAAGGTTGGTCAATTGATACATTCCATTTTCCCAAGATTATTTAGCACTAGATGCATGACATTATCCAAGATCATTTGGTTTAGTCAAACCCCAACATAAATAAAAGGAAATAATTTAATTTGATTAAGGTTTATCTTAGTCATCATAAGAAACTATAATAGTTTCAGGTAAAAGTATAAGTAGACAAGTGGATAAGGAGGTCCTTGCTAAAAACTATACGTTAAGAGGAGATGAGACAACCAGGGAAATATAATACAAGGGAGATATGTATGGAACAAGAAACAATAATATCCATAATAGATTTAGGTAAAAGGATCGATGATAGACAAATGGATAGGGGTCTTTTTCTCAAAAATATGCATTAAGAGGAAATGACACAACGAAGGAAATATAAGATACCATAAGATAGATGGGACAAGACACATCAATATCTCTCGGTGAAATTAGACCTTTAAATTCTAAAAACTATATTTTAAATATTGGTAAAACTTTGTGATTATTTATTTGAATGATATACTGATTTTCAATAAAATGTGAGACTACAATCAATGAAATATGACAATATTATTTAAAGCATTAAGAAATAATCACTTATTGCTAAGATAAAAAGTGTGGATTCTTTTCAAGAATGAATCATCTATGTACTTCATTATGTTTAATGATGGGTTGTGCATGTATTTAGGGAAGGTGAAGGAAATATTATAGTGATTTACATTACATATTATTATAAGTGAGGAGTTTTCATAGGATTATTAAGTTCATAAAGGATTAAATGGAACACACACAAAGAATGATGATAAAGGATTAAATGGAACACACACAAAGAATGATGATAAAGGATTAAATGGAACACACACAAAGAATGATGTTGCAACACAATTTTAAGATGAAAAAAGGGATATTGTGAAAAAAACCTATATTTATTGTGAAAAAAACCTATATTTAATTTGTTATATTTTAGCAAGGAGTTCAAGGATGAAAGTAATGCAACTATTGGAATATTTTTAAGTCAAAAGGTAAGGTAAATAACATTCTTTAGCTATAATTTGAAAAGGAACAATGGATTTATTCTTCTTATGGTTTGGATTAGTGTGAAATTGTGTAGTCACTTATGCATTATAGACATTATTTGTTGTCAAACGAGTTCATTTTTTATATAGACCATTAGGCATTTAAGTTCATTAATACTCAAGTAAAGTTAAACCAATTATATGTGAGATGACTTGAGTTTCTATCAATATATGTTTGTGTTGAAGAACAAGTTTAAGAAAGAGAACATTACACATATTCCCCAAGTAAGAGAGTGTTGATGTTGGAAAGGACGAAGGATGGGACAATTAGAATTGAGTTACTTAAGGATATATATGATATAGGGAAAGGAAAATTACATTTGAGTCAATCAAGGGCATGTCACAAATAGTCGGTCAATGCTACATATATTCTTAGGCATAAATCGACTATGTTTTGTATGTGTTTTTATGAACTAGGGTTTCACCCATCGCAAGACAATGAAATGTGTGATAAAATACAAATGGAGGGAAAAAATGAGGATCCCTTGGTTTCATTGGACTTACAATATTTGATTACCTCCATGAGATCCCTTTTCCTACTCATCTAATGGTCACATTTATTTTTTCTTAGTGCATTTTTGAGCTATTATTTCACCCTTTGTAAGATGATGAGACAAATTATCATTTGGGGTTTGAATTCATAAATATTCCACCATGGAGGTTGAAGTATGGTATTACAGTATCCATTACATCATAACACACTTGTAGGATCTAATAAAAAACAATTATGTTTCTATATTTTAGTTTATATGCCATTGAGAGCAATTTGGTTAGTCTTGGAATGAGGCAAAATTATAAGTCGTAATTTGTGATAAATTGTAAATAGACCCATGGAATGATCAATTGTGTACTTTGTTAGAATTTGTACATCAAATTAACTCTATAAAAACCTTTCTCATACTTTTTTCATGGCCCAGGTACCCCCTTTGTGAGACAATGCTACAAATCTACAATTATTTTTTGATAACCATCAAATGTATCATATTAACAATTATGTTTTAATAACCATGAAATATAGATGTCATTTGTTTGATAATTATGGTATCTTTTCTTAATCCTGGAGACAATGTTTGCACATGTTTAAACACATTTATCACTTGGGAGGCTTGTTATATCCCGACCCAATGATTTTCCTATATATATCATATCATTGGCTATGAATTCTAGTAGATCCCCTAAGTTCTTAATATTGACTCTTCTCTTTGATATGGATAATATTTTATCTACTTTGGTGACAAGAGGGAGCGGTCTTAATGGAACTCTATGTACTTGTGTTCAAATCACCATAGTGTCATGTGGACCTTTATATGTACATTTCAAAGATGATTGAAAAAGGGTGAGGCCTAAAGTTGTTCTTCAACTTGATGTCTAGAATTCAAGGAAGGGGTATATATTGGTATCTTATAAGGGGTGGGTGCTTGATAACCATAGAAAATTTCAAAAGGTGAATTCCTAGTGAATATATGGACTACCATGTTGTCACTATGCTAGAGAAGAAGAATATGTGTATCCTATTGTTTATTATAGTTGTAATGGGTATTGAGGGCATGGATCACTATATAATTAAGTACCTTAATTTGGTCATCCTTTTAAGGATGGAAGGTTGTAGAATAGGAAATGGGAGTTTCAATATAAGTGATGATTAGGGGTGTGACAAAATTAGTCCAAAAATGTTGAAAGGATAACTCAACTACTTTAGGGAAATCAAGGAATTTTTGTTAATGGTATTAAAAAAGGTCATTTTTGAAATATGACAAGTTACCATGAATTTTTGTTAATGGTATAAAAAAGGTCATTTTTGAAATATGACAAGTTACCATGACAAATCCTTGAAGAAAGGATATATATTGAATAAAGTTTCTTCCAAACCTCATAAATTGCACAAATCACATCCAAAATGTGAAATATACAAACTAGGGGAAGGCGAGCATGTTAAATATCTTATTGGGGTTTATTTTCTTATATATTATCACCAAATGAAATTTTATGATATAGGAGGCCCATTAGATATGTTGTTGTTGATGTATCTTAGATTGAGGCTTTAAAAAATAAGAGGATGATGATCAATGTGAAGGATGGTTTCCTTACTAAGAATATAATGATGCCACTATTTTAGTGTGTACCAAGCATAAAATCATTTTTCATATGAGTTGTAATTTATCTTATCCATAGAGAGAATTTTAAATTATTGGTAGTAGTATTTCTTCCCTATTTATGTGTGACATCAATGGAAAACTATGTTGCATAAATTTTGATATTAAGAGGGTGATGGTGATCTAGGAGGGTGATATTATGTTCTAAACATTAGGATGAAATGAGTTGAGTGATGGTCCATTGTGTCTTGGGGGTAAAATGGCAAGATTTATGGTTGGAAAACTAATGTAATGGTTTTTTGATATGAGAAAAATGTTGTGTAATTTTCCTATAATAATTCAAAACATCCACAAAAGGATTTCAATCTACAACATAATTGGGAAACTGAATAAGTGTAGTGACCTTGGTTGAATAATAATGGAGACTTATTAGGTCAATAATGAAACCAAGGTATGGAATACAATTTTATCCAAAACGATGTTTATTTAGTTCAATGTACAAATGATTTGTTCATAGTAAATCAAGAGTTAGGCACACATGTTGCACACGTTCCACCCAGGTATGGTTGCATATGAGTATGTCATCTATGTATAACTAAATAAATCTACCTAGGTGGGGGGGGATATAATTACTTAGCCATGTAAAAATTGGTGGGGAATTGGGAAATATTTTAACTAATCTAGTAAATTCCTAGGAATCCCATCACTCACTTGGTATCCTTGTACATCTTCTTAACCACTGAAATTGTCTCCCAATAATTCAAACCAACTGATTGAGAGAAATGTGAGAAAACAATTAGATTTGTTGAAGGATTGAGTGATATGTGAGAAAATAACTCCAATATTGTTATTTATATGCAATTTCTTGTCAGATTAGTTATCATTCATGGAGTGAAGAAAAAAGAGATTCCAATCTTCAAGAGGGTTTATTCAAGATTGAGTTAATGTTTTTATAGTGAAATTTACATCCATAACCTTGTTTGCATAAAATATGAAGGCACGGAATATTGATTCTAGGATATTGGTATTTTCTGTCATTATTCACTTGTTGCTTCCATCCCCTTTTCATTTGCTAGTATATGTTTTTATTGCATATTTCATATATGTAACATTCAATGTAACTCCTTATATATTATCATCCACTATGAAGAAAAATAAATAAATAGGGTTGTATTCTAGTGTGGAAAATAGATGTGTGCAATTAAATTACTTAAACACCACAAAGTGGCCTAGTTTTAGGATAGTTCCCACTCTAGAGTTGGTTATGGGAGAATATTTCACATAGAAATATATAATTATTTCCAATTTGAATGATTTGGGATCATTGTTTGGCCAAATTAATTATGTGGTATAAGTTGGGGCTTCATGTTGTTTGTTCTCTTAATTATACCATCAACAATAATATTAACCCATCCTTTAAATCCCTTGAATCCATGCTTTTTGAATTTTCTTCAAATACTTCAATATTATTGGCATTGAAATGTGACATACATATTTCCATGATGTAAACAAAGGTATATATAATACCAATTGAGAATCGATTAAAATGATGATATTGATTAGATGAGATGATAACTACTATGATTACAGATATATATGAGTAAATCATCATCATCATCATCATAATCATTCATCAACATCAAATAAACAAACACTTCAATTCATAGAACTCATGCCATAAAATGTATGTGTGTACCTATGTATGTACATACATAAATATGTATGTATGTACATACACACACACACACACACACACACATTCAAAATCCGATCAACTATACATTTTTGTACAAAATGGAATATCATGCCCAATATACAAAATGGCACCTCCTGTCCAAACATGGAAGAATGAAATATGGTGTCCTAGATTTTAAAAAAAAGGCACTCATTGACCACTACCACCCTCACCACTATCAAGTGCATCCCAGAAGTTGATATTTATCCTTTTACTCAAAGTAGGATCTCAAGTCTTTTTGTATGGTCAGGTTCATCTCGCCAGAGACTAGATAAAGGAAAAACATTCTTATTATTTTTTTTCCACAACGAATTAACACACTTACAAAATGATACTTTGCAATTCAATCCAAGAAAAATCACTGCAGATGATACTATCATTCGCAAGTATGTTGTCCTCCTCCATGACCCTAATCTCTCAGCTATACCACCCTACCATTGTTACAAGAATCAAAGCATGAAATTAAAAAAAAAATCCTAAAATCAATTCCATTCATGATACATAAAATATTCATAAATGAATGATCTCGCCATGAATAGCTCAAGCAATGAAAAAGTCTCACTAGAAAGTGGAGCACTCAGTTGTACAAGATATTATGACGCAACATCTACTATCACATTAACTATAGTATCCACATAGGATTATGCACAAGGGTATGCATGAGAGTAAATTGGTGCAACCATAGTGGATGAGATGGTTTGGGATGCAACAAGGAGGACTGGTTGGTGGCATACAACTGCAACCACTATGGATGGATGGGATGGAAAATGTGTGGTGGGTAGGTGGTGATAAACCCCCATTTTTTGTATGATGGATGGAAGTACCCTAGGTTAAGAAAGTGTTATCCCAAGAGCTAAGGAAAGGTGGCCAACGAATTTACTTGAGGGGAGTTTTAGTAGTGATTAATGGTCATATGGTGGTACAAGCAACCTAGTAATCAATGAACCAAGTTGCGTACACATTTATAATATTTTTATTAGTACACAAATGTAAAATTCAACCAAAAAAAGATAAAATAAATCGCATTTAAATAATATTTAACTCAACACATGATACCTAGGAATGGGATAATTTGTTCATCCTAGTTGGACATGGTTCATCATTATATGAAACCATGAACTATAGAAACAAAACACCGTTGTATTTTATTTCTCATAAACATCATGTAGAAACACAAAACATATCTTACACAAGTATAATAATAGTATAAAATCATTGGTATATCCAAAAAATAAGTCAATTACTATGGTGCATTTATCAAAGTTCACACAGAACACACTAGTACATGATATTTTAGAGAAAGAGTTGATTTTTTGGGTAGTACCAAAGAATATACTTGTGGAAGAGTTGGTGTGCAACATTGAATCTTCCATCATATTAAAAATAAATGTTGAAGTGATTAGGGAGGAATGCATGGTAGTGCTCACTCCACCATACCTAAGTATCTGGTACACCAAATGAGCAGGCTATTGTTGGTGTTGCATTAGTGGAAAAAACTAACACATATGCATCTTCTAGTGTCAAGGTTCTACTATCTATTGTCACAGGGGAAGACCCGAGGTTCAACTCTTAACATCGCACCAACAAACCCTAACTATTATCCGTTTTGGAAACACCTGTGAAGTATATGAAGTCTCACCTGAGGTAGTAATAGGGGGGTTGTAATGTCCCCCACCTCTTAGAGAGGTGATGAGGAGACTCAGTGGCCTGGGCACCCCCACTAGGTCATAGTCTCACACTGAGGGGGGAAAAGTCAAGAAGTTAAAAGTTATATTTTTAAGTTGACTTAAGAAAGGAAAAGGATAAAGGATTAAAATATAACTCAACAGAAAAACAAAAGATTAACCCTGGGAGTTAACCTAACTCAACAAAGAATTAGAAGGAGAAGTATAAGTAAGAGGCTGGGGTGCACCTCTTATTCATTCTGGTTTTGTATTAGCATATGCTATTGCTCTTGAGCATTCAGTTTGGGGGTTTGTTGTTCAAACCCTTGTGATCAACTCAGTGGTGAAATATCCACTCATCTTGTTCCACAGCTTGGTCTCGGGGATGAAAGACTCCTCCACACCATTCTAGTCTCATCCCATCTCCATCTATCACTTCAAAAGGGGGAGGACCATCATTTTGAGGGATTTTCTGGAGGGTTATCATCATTCTACATTTGTCTACAGATTGGGACGTCTTGGAGCCATAGGGGACGTCTTGTAATTCAGTAAAACTCAGATCTAGGGAGATATTCTTGAGATCTGAGTCCGAAAATTCTCCCACAGGATTCTCATAGCTCGATCTATATTATTGGAGAGTTTCAGAGCATTTGGAGACCTCCTTCATTAAGGTTGAACCAACTAGGGTTTCAGTCATCTAGTGGGACACCCCATTCAGTGGGAAATTCAGATCTATAGAGGTTGAGAGGGATCTTGGAGATTCAGGCACCTGGGTTATTATTACCATCTCCCAATCTATATTCTTGGAGAGTTTCAGAGAATTTGGAGGCCTCCTTCATCAGGGCCGAACCAGCTAGGGTTTCAGTCATCCAGTGGGGCACCCCATTCAGTGGGAAATTCAGATCTACGAAGATTGAAAGGGATCTTGGAGATTCAGGCACCTGGGTTATTCTTACCATCACCCGATCTATCAATTGGCATATTTCTTAGGGTGATTGGAAACTTTTGGCAGCAGGGCCAAGTTATTGTGGGTTTCAGCCTTCTATTGGAGCATGGCATTCTTCAGCTGGAGAGTTTGGCATTCAGATCTGCTTGTATTGATCTTCATTTCTTATTCCTCATTTGGAGGCATTATTTTGTATTAGCGGGAGCATTTTTTAGAAGTTCATATCTATTGCTTGTACGGCCATCTGAGGTTTATGCCAGATCGACCATCTATTGTATTGATCTTACATTGCTCATAATAAAAAGGTCAGATCTTTGCTTATGCTTCTACATCTTGAATATATTGTGATCTCCATGTGTTGATGAATCTTGTATGCACTTAATAACTCAATAAAGTAGTAGTAGTTAGTGATTCCAAGAAAGAATTTGGCTTGGGATCATTACAGTGGTATTAGAGCCTCGATCCTCCAAACCTATGGAGAGATCGGTGCATGCAGAAGTACAAGGGAATTGTTATGGGTCCGAGGAAGAAAAACAACATTGAAGCAGAGGCAAAAATGGAAGGGTTAGGAGACGACCATGAGCCTCAGGTCTTGGCTCTCTTAGTAGCCAAAATTGTTAAGTTCCAGCAAAACATGAACCACACAAAAAGCACATTGGTCCAGTAGTTGGATGAGTATCAGGAAATCAATAGAAGGGGACAGGCCGAAATCTATGAAACCTTGAAGAAAGTTGATGAGAATCTACAGAAAATGAACGAGAACCAAACTAGGATAACTGACCTTCTGATGCAAGTAACCCATCGAGGTAAAGACCCTGATACGTATGGGAATAAGGAGGCTAGAGGGTCCGATGGAACCCATGAGGAAGCCAGATATAACCCAAAGAAAGCACTGGGATCCAAAGGAAGTCTTGGAGGTGGCATGTTCCATGGGCAGATGGGCAGCAGGACCAATCATAGGCCATACGTGCCAGTGTTCATGGATGAACCACTAGGCCAACACTCAGGTAGAAGAGCTAACCCCAGACTATACATGCCCACATTCACAGATGAGCAAGGGTAGCAGGAACAGGTTGAAGATTGTGTGGAACAATTAGCCAGAAGTACCAGGGAATACTATAGCTTGGATATGAAAGTTCAAAGACAGATGTCCCTAGACCAGTATTGTCAACTCAGGTTTAGAAACTAGCCTAGGATGAACCACAGGGGTAGCTTTGAGTTTGAGCGAAGGGAAGGGAAGATAGAGATTCCATACTTTGATGGTACGGCTAAGATGACAGCACAAGCATGGGTGTAGAAGTTGGATACTTACCTGCATCTTAACCCCATGAGAGAGATGGAGGCCATCAAGTTTTCCACTATGTACTTGGATGGCAAGGCCCACGACTGGTGGTATCATGGGCTCACCACACTCGGCCACAACCAGATTGTATCCTATATAGAATTCACTCAGAGGCTCATTGATAGATTTGATCTAGGAGATCCTGAGTTACATTTCCGGGAGCTCACCCAACTCAAGCAAACAGGTACGACTGAGGCATACATAGATGATTTTCATAGGTTGGCAGTGATGGTGCAAGATATGTCTCCAACTAGGCTCATGATTCTCTTTACAAAAGGACTGATGGAACCCTTGAAGGGTTGGGTTAAGACCTTCAAGCCCACCAGCCTATAGGAAGCCATTTGGAAGACAAGGGATCTGGGTCCAGCTACTAAACCAAAATTCATACCCAGACCACCTCTTAACAATGGTGGAAGAGATCAAAGGCCTCCAATAAACCAGGGAGTACGTGACCCTAAGGGTTATGACAAGGGCCATGGTAGAATAGATGACAACACAAGGAGGGAACTGAGAAGGAAACAACTCTGCTTCACATGCAAGGATCCATGGAATCCCTCACACAAGTGCATGGGATGAGGACATGTACATTACATTGAGGTCACTTCAGATGACGAAGAAGAGGATGAGTATGGTCAGATACAAAACATGGAGGCCGAAACGTTAGAG
>ML788859.1:0-29267 GCA_009831015.1 Picea engelmannii | reverse complement strand
GACTGACCTGACCAAAAAGGGGTCCTTCAAATGGAATGATGAGGCCCAAGTCATGATGGAGAAAATGAAAGAGGTCATGAGCACCTGCCCAGTTCTAGCTCTTCCTGATTTCGGCATACCCTTCACTTTGGAGTGTGATGCCTAGGGGGAAGGTATAGGGGCTGTGTTGATGCAGAACAGGCACCCCATTGCCTATGAAAGTCGGAAACTCAGGGGTCCTGAACTACTTTACAGCATTTACGACAAATAAATGCTAGCTATCATGCATGCACTAGCCAAATTCACGCAATATTTGGTAGGTGCAAGGTTTGTGGTCAAATCAGACCATAACAGTCTTAAATATCTATTAGAGCAGAAGGATTTGAATGAAAGACAACAAAAATGGGTAAGCAAAATACAAGCCTACGACTTTGACATTCAATTCGTCAAAGGGAAGAAAAACGCAGTGGCCGATGCATTATCCAGAAGGCCATCCATTTTTGCCATGTCCGGTATGTCAATCGACTGGAAGGAACACTTGATAGTGGAATATGCAAAGAATCAGTTCACCTGTCAACTGTTGGATGGGAAAATATAGGATGACAACTTCGGGGTCATAAATGTCCTCATCTATTACAAAGGCCGGATCTTTTTAGTTCCTGGATCAACTCTCAAAGCTAAGATCCTGCATGCATGTCATAACTCACCAGTAGTAGGGCATCAGGGCATCAGTAAGACATACAGGCAGGTGAGAGAGAGGTTTTCATGGAAAGGCCTCAAGGAAGATGTGATGAAGCATGTCAAAGAATGAACTACATGCCAATAAAACAAGGATGAGCACACACACTCTGCAGGACTGTTGCAACCCCTACCTATTCCAGAGCACAAGTGGGAAAGTATATCCATGGATTTCATCACCAGGTTGCCCAGAGCATAGGGGAAAGATTGCATTTTTGTGGTGGTAGATAGGTTGACAAAGTTTGCACACTTTTTTCCCATAGCCACAGACTTCAGTGCAACACAGGTGGCCGAATTATTTTTCAGAGAGGTGTTCAGACTACACGGCTTACCCAAAACCATCATCAGTGACAGGGACATCAGATTCTCGAGTACGTTTTGGCGGGAGTTGTTCAGATTAGTGGGTACGACATTGACTCCTAGTACTAGCTATCACCCTCAGATGGATGGTCAGACTGATATAGTCAACAAATGGGTGGAAGGTTACCTTAGAAACTACGTAGCAGGACAACAAAAAGCATGGGTCAAATGGTTACATCTAGGAGAATATTGCTACAACACCACCCAACATATGTCCATTGGCATGTCACCATTTAGAGCTTTATATAGCTATGATCCTTTATCATTTGTGGAGATTGCATTTGGTGATATCAAGGCCCCGATGGTATAGGATTGGATACAACAGAGCCAAGACATTCTCAGGGAATTGAAGGATCATTTACAAAGGGCAGAAAACCAGAAAAAGGTCCAAGAAGACAAGCACAGAGTTGATCATACCTTTGAGGTTGGCGATTTAGTCTATTTGAGGTTGCAACCATACAGGCAGGCCTCCATTAAGAGAAGCGGAGCGGAGAAACTACAACCACGTTTCTTTGGACCTTACAGAGTCAGCAAGAGGATAGGGGTAGTAGCTTATGAGCTGGAGCTTCCATAGGGTAGAAAAATCCACAAAGTTTTCCATGTCTCATGCCTAAAAAAATCCCTCGGTCAACACGTCAGGCCTATTGAGGCATTGCCTCCCATGGATGAGGACGGACAACTTGTTTTGATTCTAGAGGAGGTGTTAGAAGTCAGAGAGAAGAGGCTCTGAAACTGAAGCATCAAGGAGTATCTGATCAGGTGAAAGGATTTACCCATTGAGGATGCCACTTGGGAGCAGGAGCACGTGGTTAGAGAAGCAGGTTTGGAATTGCTTGAGGACAAGCAATTTCAAGCAGGGGAGACTGTAATGTCCCCCACCTCTTAGAGAGGTGATGAGGAGACTCAGTGGCCTGGGCACCCGCACTAGGTCATAGTCTCACACTGAGGGGGGGAAAGTCAAGAAGTTAAAAGTTATATTTTTAAGTTGACTTAAGAAAGGAAAAGGATAAAGGAGTAAAAGATAACTCAACAAAAAAATAGAAGATTAACCCTGGGAGTTAACCTAACTCAATAGAGAATTAGAAGGAGAAGTATAAGTAAGAGGCTGGGGTGCACCTATTATTCATTCTGGTTTTCGATTAGCATTTTCTATTTCTCTTGAGCATTTAGTTTGGCGGTTTGTTGTACAAACCCTTGCGAGCAACTCAATGGTGAAATATCCACTCACCTTGTTCCACAGCTTGGTCTCGGTGATGAAAGACTCCTCCACACCATTCTAGTCTCAACCCATCTCCATCTAGCGCTTCAAAAGGGGGAGGACCATCAGTTTGATGGATTTTCTGGAGGGTTATCATCATTCTACATTTGTCTGTAGATTGGGACGTCTTGGAGCCATAGGGGACGTCTTGTAATTCAGTAAAACTCAGATCTAGGGAGATGTTCTTGAGATCTTAGTCCGAAACTTCTCCCATGGGATTCTCATAGCTCGATCTATATTCTTGGAGAGTTTCATAGCATTTGGAGACCTCCTTCATCAGGGTCGAACCAACTAGTGTTTCAGTCATCCAGTGGGGCACCCCATTCAGTGGGAAATTCAGATCTACGAAGATTAAGAGGGATCTTGGAGATTCAGGCACCTGGGTTATTCTTACCATCGCCCGATCTATATTCTTGGAGAGTTTTAGAGCATTTGGAGGCCTCCTTCATTAGGGCCGAACCAGCTAGGGTTTCAGTCATCAAGTGGGGCACCCCATTCAGTGGGAAATTCAGATCTACGGAGATTGAGAGGGATCTTGGAGATTCAGGCACCTGGATTATTCTTACCATCACTTGATCTATCAATTGGCATATTTCTTAGGGTGATTGGACACTTTTGGCAGCAGGGCTGAGTTATTGTGGGTTTCAGCCTTCTATTGGAGCGTGGCATTCTTCAGTTGGAGAGTTTGGCATTTTGATCTGCTTGTATTTATCTTCATTTCTCATTCAGCCTTTGGAGGCATTATTTTTTATTAGCAGGAGCATTTTGTAGAAGCTCATATCTATTGCTTGTATGACCATCTGAGGTTTATGCTAGATCGACCATCTATTGTATTGATCTTACATTGCTCATAATAAAAAGTTCAGATCTTTGCTTGTGCTTCTACATCTTGAATATATTGTGATATCCATGTGTTGATGAATCTTGTATGCACTTAATAACTCAATGAAGTAGTTGTAGTTAGTGATTCCAAGAAAGAATTTGGCTTGGGATCATTACAGGGGTTGTAGGACACAAGTCTCTACAACCAGAGGAAATGAAAAATGATTCCATAACAACAATGCAATATAACCTAGAGATTCTTTAACAATATTATACCTAGCCTTGCGAAGTTAGTTTATACCTCTTGTCTTTAATAGGGAAAAAAAACATGCAATAACAATATAAAAGATAACAAATAACACACCATAAACCACAAAGAACAACAAGATTTACGTGGTTTACCCTCTCCCTATGGATACGTCCACAAAACTCTGTTTCTTGATATAATAGATATAAACATATAGTTCTATCTGTGCACTTAGTTGCAGATCCTTCTCTCTCTTCCTCTTTATTTCCCCTCGCTACAGACCTAGCTGAAGATCCAGAATGCATGAATGCTCTACAACAAATAACTTCTATATCTCAATATTGTTATCACCGAACCCTCTCAATGCTTCTAGACCTCTTTTTATACATTCCATGACTCTTAGAAAACCCTAGACCAAAGCCTAGGTGTCAAATACCTAGGTCCAAAAACCCTAGGTACAAAATCCTAGGTGCCAAAACCCTAGGTCCACATAACCCACATTTTAAGGGATTCACCGAGCTGTTCTTCCTTCTTCTCCACGAGGTGCTCCAAAGCACCCAATAGTATCTTCTTCCACTTGTTGAGTTTTCCACAATTTGTCTTCTTTCCTGCTTTGTCTTCCTTGATATTCTCCTTCAACGACTTTCTTTCCTTTACTTTGTTCCCTCTTTTCTTCTTATTTAACCACTTCGACCCTTCCTCGGTTTGTCTTCCTTCCATGCACTTCGTACTTTGTATTTATTCCTCCTTAATAGTTTATTTCTTCCTTAATACATAACCAAGGGCAAGAGGCCCCCAACACTCACATGTGACTTGTCCCGAGTCACTGCAAGATAGGGGTGATTTTAAGGATGGAAATTTATTTTAAAATGTTGAAACATTGGTGAATCTTACTAATCCTTCATATGCCAACTATAAATGTTTGGCGATATTATTGTAAAAATATTAAAATTTCTAAGGATTTTATATAGTTTGTATAAAATTTTGGCGATTTTTAAGGTAAAATAAGTTTATCTTACATAATTTGGGTGAATCATTTTTAGAATAGCGAATACGTTTTTGGGAAAAACCATGGAAAATTATCCCATGAGAGAAATTTAGCCCCTAAAATAATCCCTGCTGCAAGATCGAGCCTTTTGTATTACTTCAAATGCAGACTACGTAGAGCATTTTGTGATTTCTTCTTTGTCCCTCCCTATCATGTGTAGACTGTCTTTTCTATGTATGGTACCCAATTTCAACTACACTTGGTACATAGACCCTTGTTCCTTTGTTTTTTACTAAGAGCTACGAGGAAGCTGGTTGTTAGAATACATCTTCAATCAACTCCCATTTACTAAACCATCCTTCCATTCTCCATTGAGAGTCTTCAACTACACAACTCCACCTTTTGCAACATAGGAAAATTTGAATGGTCTGAGCCAATGTGTCATGAACATTACTGGATGCTTCATGAACTTGTTGTCATATAGAAGTACCAAATATCCTTGTTTGAGTGATTTCTTCTTGATATGTCTGTCATGGTAAGCGTTTTCTCATTCTTTTTGTACCTGATGATGAAATCCTACAATAAACCTATCTTCCTCTAATTATACCAACTACGCGAGCCTATCTTGAACAATGCTGGTGTCATCCATACCTGTAAATGTTGAAATTCTTAAACTAGGAACCAAATATTTCATAGGTACTACTACTTCTCGGTCATAAACTAACTTAAAGGGAGTCTACGCTATTAAATTTTTGCAAGTAGTTCGATAATCCCATAAAACTATTGGAATTCTTAAATCCCAATCATCTCTGTTAACACTGCAAATCTTAGTCAGTGTTTTCTCCAAAATCTTATTGAAATCTTTGACTGTACCATTCATCCATGGGTGGTATGGTGTGCTCTTCTGATGATGAACTTCGAACTCTTGAATCAAGGCTTCAATAGTTTTGTTAATGAAGTGTGTACCCTGATCAATCATAAGGATCTTCGGGCATCCAAATCTAGTTATTATATCATCAAAGATGAATCATGCAACTATAGTTGCACTATAGTCCTTAACTTCTCTTGCTTCTACCGATCTGGTCAAATACTCGGTAGTGGTGATAATGTATCGAGCTCCTGTGCGCTTTCCTGGTGGGTTGATCGGTCCCACAAATTCAATATCCCATTTTTCAAATTCTTGTAAGGTTAATAGAGGTGCTAAAGGCATATCATCCCTTCTAGAAGGCTTCCCTATCCTTTGGCATACATCGTAGGCTCTGTAGTAGTCCTTAGCATCCTTATGTAAAGTGGGCCACCAGAGGCCAGCTCTGAGAACCTTCTATGTTGTTTGTTTCCCTACATAATGTCCTCTTGTGATGCCTTCATGTGCTTATGAAAGAATCAATGGTATTTCTAACTCCATAACACATCTTATTAAGATTTCATCTGGTCCCATCTTATATAACTGTCGAGCTATAACTTGAAAATTTGTAGAGCGGACTACCAACTGTTTCTTATGAACAATTGTATACTCGTGAGGTGTCGTTCTCATGGACAGGAATTGGACTGTCTTGACAAAGTGATCATCAAATTTCCTGATGGCCAAAAAATGTGCATCTGGTAGTGTATCATCCAAACTAGTAGGTTCCTCTCCATGTGCTATCCTGGATAAGTGGTCAGGTCCCTTAATCATTCTTCCTGGTTTGACCACGATCTCGAAGTCATACTCCTAGAATAATAATAGTCATATGCATATTCTTCCCCCCAACACTATCTTGTTGACTAAGTAATTCAATGCAAAATGATCAGTGAACATCTTAAAATGTCCTCCCTACAAGTAGTGTCTAAACATCTACAACACATATACCATAGATAAGACTTCTCTTTCAGTAGTAGTATAATTCATTTAAGATGTAGAGAGATTCCTACTACAAAAGGCTATAGGGTGGTCAATATCTATTGCACCTGGCTGTGCTAAAAATACTCCCAATGCAATGGATGAAGCATCGACATGAACATTGAATTCCTTACTCCAATATGGAAAAACCAAAATAGGCGCAGTGACCATTTTATGATTTAGTGTGTCAAAGCTCTATTGGCATTCCTTTGTCCATTGAAACTTACTATATTTCTTTAATAGCTTCTACATAGGTGTTGTTATTTGTGTGTAGACTTTACTAAACTTTTTGTAGTATCCAGTGTGTCCCAATGCAATGTGCAACTGTCTAACTAAATTAGGAGGAGATAGATAAAAAATATAGAAGTCTTGGAAGGATCTACCAACAACCCTTGCTTACACACAATGTGTCCTAACAACACTCAAAAATCTGAAAAGAAAATACTCTTCTTCAAGTTCAGGGCAATCTAACATTGCATGCACTTATCTGACATTAATCTCAAACATTCAATATGATCTTTCATAAGACTAAAAATGTTCCAGTCATCAAAGTATGCCTCCAAACAATTATGTAAAAATTATTTAAATGCTTCGACCACCACCATGGAAAATATTTTTGGTACATTATTCAAACCAAAAGGCATCACAGTGTACTGAAAAGAACCCCATTATGTTTCAAATGTGGTCTTATGTCTATCTTCCTTAGCAATTATGATATGGTGATAGCCTAAAAATCCATTTGTGAATGAGTAACCTTCATATCCTCCCACATTATCTAGAATCTCATCAGTAAAAGGTGTAGGAAATGGATCATGTAAACATGCATCATTCAATTTCCTTAGATCTACACAGATTTTGATTTCTTCTGACTTCTTATCCTAGACCACCATAGGGTTAATCCATTCATATTATTCAACTGGTTCTATGATTCCTACTTCCAAAATTCTATCTAATTCAATCTTAACTTTCTGCTTGTACTTGAGATTCAATCTATAAGGCCTCTACTTGATAGGCCTTGCATATTCTTTCAAAGTAATCTTCATTTCTCACATGGGCCCTTTTATTCCCTTTATGTATGTGAACATGGTTGGAAACAAGTCCTAATACTCATGCAATAGTTATGTAATCTTACTAATAGTAACATCATCCCAATAGTGTCCAACATTTGCTAACTTAGGTGTTTTCTCTATACCAATATTAACTTTCTTAATTTTAATGGGATACCCCACAAAAGGTAATTCAATCCTTGTCCCTTGTATGTCTCTTTTTCCTTTAGTTTTTGAAATGTTTACATCCCTAGGGTCATCATTCTCATCAGCATTAATATTATAAAAAACCTTTAATCGTTGAAGAGGTGCAGTCCATTCACCTTCTTCTTGTTTAAGAGGGAGGTTAGATACTTCCTCAAAGACCTTCTGTCTTACAATTTGTAAAGCATGATCTGTTTTGGGGTATTGACATTCAAATAGGAACGTAGCTATAAAGTTTCAGGTCATACCATACCAATCTATAGTAGCTAAGAGCAATTTTGCTTGAAGATACCAATTGATAACCATAGTATCTAAGGTGTAAATGAACTTATGTACCCACTTTTCTTTAGGAATGTTACTCCAGGCTTCTTCACAATTTCACACATGGTTCTTAGGACAACTCTAAGCTGTGTATTGAACTTTGCAACCTTCATCTTGATCTGAAAAGAACACTGTCATCAAGGTGCGACATTACACCCACTCCGTGATGTTCTTCTTGTGTGTTTCCCACCATCTAGCTGACGTTGCTTTCAAGGCTTCATATAGTTCCAACAACCTCTATTGTACTAGTACAATTTCTTCAAATTCAAATAGAAATGTTTCTAAATTATTCAAGCCATCGAATGTAGGAAGATTACTTACTTCTGTACCAATCCAATGAGCTACCTTGGTCAATCTGGCACACCTCTATATAAAGACTTCATACATTATTTTTTGCCAATTTTCCAATTCTTCTTCTAAATCTAATGAGCATGCACTTTCAATTCTCCAACTCATTTTTCCATCTGTTGTAGGATTAATATAATCCTATTGTCCTTCTATCAGTTTCTAGATGTTTTCTAGCTCATAGTTGTGGTCTTCTTCTTTTATCGGTTATGTGTATCTGCGACCTTCATCAAGGTCAAGAGGTGCAATGGCCCTAAGTCTATCACCTTCAAATGTCATCCTTCTCTTTTTTAGGTCAATAACAGTCGAATTGTTGAAAGCCCAATCAATTCCTAACAATGCAAGATAGGGGAAACTTTCATCAACAATATCAATCACTTCGAAGTCTGCAAATTTCCTTACTCTGTCGATGTCTATAAGGACATGCTCTATTCTTCCAAAGGGGCTCACCACATGCTGATTACCCATCCTGAGACTAATAAGAGAGTAAATCAATTTAGGTTTTCCCATCAGTTCCCAATTCTTCTTTGTCATAACATTTACCTGGGATCCTAGGTCGAGGATCACATAGTCCATGTCGTAGTCTCCAATATGAGCACTAAGGTGTAGTACCTTGCTTGTCCTCATTTTTCTAGATATTTGATCCACATCTCTACTCATCAGAGGATATATTTTCCCAATATCATACTATCTTATCAGGTGTTGTAGTTCCTGCACAACGCTTTCATCCTTAATCAAATTAATACAAGTATATAATAATTCCATAATCTTTCTTACCTCTTTTCCTTGCCTAAGTAGGACAAACTGATAGAATGTTGGAGGCATTTCACATTCCTTTACTTCTAGTTGTGCCCTAGATGAAGAAGCATGTCCACCTACAAATTCTCTTCTTGCTTCTTCAAAAGTATGTTTTTCTTTCCTTGGATCAAATAATGGTGTCTTCTCTTAAGATATTATGATCCCTAATCCATCTATAGTATTTCTTGGAGTCACCCTATCTTCTCCTGTAACATCGCCTCCTCTAGTAATAACAACGACTTTGGGTTCCTCATCGCGAGGTTTGACTGATATTAGTTGGACTTGCTGGTTTCCACCTCGTCTTTCCTGAAGTTTAGCTATCAATAATGGAAAATCTTCGATGACATGATCAAATGAATTATAGTAGCTACAGATAGTACACGGGTTCTGACAATCTCTTTCCAAATGACCTGGATGGGCACAGTTATAGCAAATAATTTGACCTCAACCTCTACTCATGCCTCCTCCTCTTCCTCTTCCTCTGAACCCACCACGATGATCGAAGATCCCTCTTCCTAGGGAGTTGAACTTTGCAAAATTTCCTTCTTGTTCTAGTTCTCCTTGAATTCTATATGTATCCCTTAACCTTTCATGCATGAGATCATAATCCCTATAGTCCTTCTCATCATGCACCACATATTTGCAGAATGTACAATAAATATTGGTGGGTGTTTGGACATATTTCCGCATATAATAACATTCAAAAGAGTGATGTTTATTTCTACATACCTTGAACCATGGTACCAGTAGTCTTCTTCAAATGTTTATGGTCTCCAGATGCCATTATTCATTAAATAAGGGAAAATTCACTTTGTCATGGCCCTTTGATTTACATATGATACACCAGATGTATTCTCTTTTCTCGTTTCCTTTGTCCTTCTTCATGTCTTCAACCTATAAAGATAGACTAGTTAATTGATTCAAAATCTAACTCATACCTGGATTGGATTCACCTACAGGGGTTGCTTTTAATTTCATGGCAATATCTAATGCTTCATCCTACGAAGTGACCTTATGTTGCATTAGAGGAACTCTAATGTGTGGTAGGAGGGAAGCGATGAATCCTTTCTTATGTTGTTCATCTTGGATCAGACAACTTAAATGACTTGTCAAGGCATTAAACCTCTGGTCAAACTGCCAAACAAGTTCAATCATCTTCTTCTTGATTTCCATCAACTATGTAATGTACTACGACTCTGAATTAGGCTTCTTCAACTCTGCACTCAATGCAGTCTTAATGTCATTCAATGGTTTAGGCTATACAGATCCTGTAACAAACTTCATATACCATCTCAGTCCACAATCCTTCAAGGTATCACTAAACTGAGATCTCTTAACAACTTCGTCAATGACTTTCTTAATTCTCCATACAGATTCACATAAAAGCTAGTGCTAGTCAGGATCCTCAAATCCATCTCCTCTGAAAATGGGTAACCTCATTTCATCTTCCATGGATCTTCCTTGTTTTCTCAATTGAGTATGTACTCAACTACTTGTAACTATGATCCGAGTGCTCTAATTATTGTGATTACTCTCATTGTTATGGTTACTTAATGCTACTAAAAAAATAGGAGGAGTAAGAATACTTACTTCGACAATAGGTGCAGTCCCTAAATTTTATGGTTCTTCTCGGAAAATTTCCTGAGTCTCTACTTCCTTTTCTCTTGCGAACTCCAAATACTCTTCGTATGATCACCCTACCTCTTCTCCACTGTAGAAATATTATTCTTCTGCCAATGGCTCGTAACTCTTCTTAAACAGGTTCACAAGAGGAACCTCTCTGAATGATCTCCCACTGCACGTGTATCCAACCTCTGTGTCACTGTCGTTGTTTGAATTCTTGAACATTAGCTTTAAAATCGAACTGATTGTTGTATCTTTAATACATTCTTCTCATGCAATAGAATCTTAATCTTCAACTTGAGAAAGTGTAGAAACTTTCCTCTAGGTCCCTTGAAGAAATGCCTCTCTTCTTGACTATATGATTCCACTCTGTCAATAGAAAACTAAGTAATGTACTCTCCAATAGTGCTATCAAACTAGAGATCCACTACTCTAGACATAGGGTTATCAATTATCTTGACTTTCTTAATCAGCATCGATGTCCAAACCATAGGTGGTCTAGATCTGATCTCAAACTGAGTGTATGCTAATATGGATAACCACTCGTATAGCTTCTTTTGAAATCCTTTAAGAAAATATCGTGCATATCAGTAAAGATGTACCTTTCAAGCCATTCTTCTGTACTAATTCTAGGGTTCTTGCTCTGAGATTCGGTGAAGTCCCTTTCTTGTTCTTCTATCCACTTATGAATCTCTATATTTGATGGGAACCACCTTGACATTCCCTCAAGAATATCTCGGTCCCAAAAACGAAACCATTTTTTGACAAAGGGGAAGACCTGGGGTTCAAATCTTAACAATGCACCAACAAACCCTAACTACTGGCCCTTTCGACAACACCTTTGAAGAAAATGAAGTCTCACATGAAGTAGCAATAGGGGGTTTGCGGGACATAGGTGTCTACAACTAGAGGAAATGCAAAATGATTCAAGAACAACAACACAATATAATCTAGTGATTATTTAACAGTCTTATACCAAGCCTCACAAAATTAGTTTATACCTCTTATCTTTAATAGGGAAAAAAACCATGCAATAACAGTATAATAGATAGCAAATAACAAACCATCAACAACAAAGAACAAAACGATTTATGTGGTTCAACCTCTCCCTAAGGTTATGTCCACAGAATTGTGTTTCTTGATATAATAGATGAAAACATATAGTTCTATTTGTGGCTATGCACCTAGCTATAGGGTTGATCTTCGCACCCAGCTGAATATCCAGAATACACAAATTCTCTACAACAAAGCACTTCTATGTCTCAATATTTCTATCACCGACCCCTCTCAACTCTTTTATACCTATTTTTATACATTCCATGACTCTTAGAAAACCCTAGACCAAATCCTAGGAGTCAAAACTCTAGGTCCCAAAACCCTAGGTCCAAAACCCTAGGTCCACATAACCCACATTTTAAGGGGTTCTCCGACTTGTTCTGCCTTCTTTTCCACGAGGTGCTCCAAAGTTCCCATTACTATCTTCTTTCGCTTGATGATTTTTCCACAATATATCTTCTTTGTTTCTTTGTCTTCCTTGATCTTCTCTTCCAATGACTTTATTTCATTTACTTCATTCCCTCCATTCTACTTCTTTAACCACTTCGACCCTTCCTCAGTTTGTGTGCCTCCCACGTACGCCATACTTTTTCTTTCTTTTTCCTTAATCTTGTCTTTCTTCCTTAATACATAACCAAGGGCCAACACTATCCAAGCATAACAAATATAAACATTATATAATTAGATATACAATACACACACACACACAAACATATATAATCAATGAAGAACATAGATATGATCAATATAATAACCTACTCTATGAAACTCTCATGTCTAGTTGCCTCCGTTGGATAATAAAATGTCTTCCCACTGCTAAAGCATATGTGAGGATCACATGAATGTCTAGTCTCCCCATGTGCCCTCTCCTTCTTGGACTCTACTGTGGGGATTGAAAACCCAGCCCCTCTGCCAACATCACCTAAAGGTCGTTCTTCGTAGGATAATGTTATAAAAGTGTTATGTTTCACTAGGATACCAGTCAATGTGGATATGAATGTCTATGTCTGGTTGATCTGTTTTGCAATGGGAGGATGTTGGGTAGGGTGGTTAGGCCTTTTCTTAGGAGGATGAGGACCTAGAAATGGGTTATTCCTAACATTTTCTCTATCTCACATGGACCCAGGACCCACCCCCTCAAACTAACCAATCTCAAAGTAGTTGACATGGAGACCTAACAAAAACTTTTCTCATAATTTTCGAAGGAAATATAGAGGAACATTCTTATTATTGTAGGGAGGTTTGTCAAATACCATAAACCACATATTCATAGAATTGTCTAAAAATGGTTAGTAGGTGCACTAGTTCATACAAATGCATCTCTTTATGATTGTTGGATAAACTATGGTTCTCTAAGCGAATAACAATGCCATCATCTATTGTTTTGAAATGTTTAGTTATGTAACTTGGTTTTTATCTGGCGCTGTCCAAAAATATTCATATATTATTTCCTTGTAATCATAAATGTGAGTTGATTGGACTTGATCATTATTAATGGAACATACAATGCTGTCTAGAGAACTAGGCAATGACAATCATGAAGACTCTCTACTATTTTGTAATTTGTGTACAAGGGTTCTACAAGACCTCAATCCTGCATCAATTTCCATGTTTATGTTTTCCGGTTGTGGGTTGGGGTTTGGTGTCTCTTCCTGTAGAGATCTTCAGTTTGTTTTTTCTCTAGGATCCATATTAATTACGTGTGTTTCAACTTAATAAGGGAAAATTAAATTTAGGTATATTTTTTAATCATTTAAACAAATTATGAAATTAACAAAAAATCAAATTCCATCAAAATACATACTTGAAATCAATTGAAGACCAAATCAATACAGTTTGGTAGTGATTTTTCATGCTCTCATCAATTTATTCTCCAAAAGTCTCTCAATATCACTAAACAATGTGTGGCACAATCTATTGGTGAAATAGACCAAGTATAGGCATTTTATAAAACTACCCACAAAAATGTGTGTGTTTTACTAGAGTGTGTGTGCATTCTTAGGAATGCATTCACATTCTCAAGAATTCCTACCTAAATCTGACTTAGTATCCTTGGTGATAGTTCAAGGAATGTTGAGCCAATGAAATCATGAAAGCATGTGCATTGTTATGAACATGAGAATGTTCCTATCCGAGCACATTCATTCACACCCCATTGCCACTTTTTCGACCATCATATTCATGTGAGAACCCTTCATTGTTTCTCTCTACATGCATGATTACCCTTTTGTTCTAAATTGAATCCCTACTAGGTCATTTCAATTTGTGTCACTTAGACTCTAATTCTAAAATGTAATTAGAATCTAGAAGTCCTATGACATTTATTCATCATTTCCACTTACAAAAGTGTTTTTATTTGCATCATTCTCTGGCTGAGCCAATCGTTTTACTTTCAAGAAGGAACTTCTTGACTAATTATGAAATGGAAAACAAATCTATATATTTCACTACACATATATTTATGATAGTTTGTACTTCATTGATTTTCTAGCAAAGAAAACAAAATATATGAAAAAGACTCTTCTATAGTGATTATGAAATGAAAATAGAATCTAAAAGGCTTAATACACCTTTATTTACATATGTGTTTGTTCTTGCATCATTGTCTGGATGAATCAAAAAAATATTGAACATAGATTATTCTAGAAAATAAGCACTTTCATTCATGATTGATTTTGTTCTTGAATCATTATATGCAATAAAATAAATAAATTCAAAAAGGAACTTCTCAAATGATTCTAGAAAAGAAACAAGAGGACCACTTGCTTGAGACATTACAGTACTATTGAAATTTGGTGATTATTTTTTTTATATTTTCTGATGCAGGAGCATTGTTAGCAAAGCCACATGAGATGCCAACACAATGCCTATTGCGCCTTTTGAGTAATATTTCAAATTTTGAAAGGTGGTGTATCTCAAAGAACTTCTGAGTAAATGATGAAGCATAGAAGTTTTAATGGTTGAAGGTTGAAATATCACATCAAACCATGAGAGATAAGATAGTCCTTGAGTTATTTTATTTTGACATGGATCTAAACATTCGCCTTAATTTTTTTTTCACATAGATTTATTGTAATAGGACTAAGTAGTTGTAAGATTTTAGTTCAATCAAATAGGTAGTTGGAGGGAACCCTAGAGGACCTCTTGTATAAATAGATGCATTGTATCCCTGAATAACGTTGTTGCAGCTCAGTAGGAGATAGTGCTACTGAATGTAAGTGTTTATGAGGCTGTAGCCATTTACATTTGAATGAATATAAAAAAGGGACATGGACACACCATATAGTGTATATATTGGTTATAGTTCCCTGTTATTTTATGTTTCCATTAATGAATGAGTTATGTTATTGAGTATGTGAAACTGTGAATTATTTGGATAAGTTTCGATTACCTCTCTTTGTGGGTTCATGCAAGGTGTGCATACAGTCTACAAGGAGTGTGTTGACAGAGTTTGTTTCGGCTCATAAGCTCATAAGAGATAGCATGAAACTTCCATTTGAAAGGAGTAAAAGGGATTGTTGCAAGTTGTGCATAGTCGCCCACAAGAAGGTAAGTCTTGCATAAGAATTAGTTGAAAGGAATGCACATATTCGAAGTTTGACTAAGTGTCGAAGTATCCCTCTTAGGAGTCAAAGGGTTAGAGAAATAAAGATCAAGAGAGATAACGGGAACAAATCTTCAAATTGAGTGAATATCTAAAGGTTTACGGAGTTATCGAGCAATATCCTTCCAGGAGGAAGTGGAGTCCTTCCAGGTCATTAGATTTGGGTAAGGTGAATGAGATCTAAGTCTCAGTGTACATAGGAGTAAGGAATTCATTGAAGTACCAAAAATGCATCCTAGTCTTTTATCTAGGAGGAGGCCTATGGAGGTAGCAGAACTTGCTTGGAGTTTCGGTGTTGGAAGATGTAAGGAGTTGTGTCATGTGGACAACTAATGAAAATCTCCGAAGTCAAAATAGTGGAATGAATCATGTTCGTTGATTCAACCAGACGTGTGGTGGATGATTAGTTCACTCGGAAGAGGAGGACCTCGGAGGGTGATCTTGATGAGGAATAGCGTGGAGCATGAATTTCCAAAGTTCTGAAGTGTCGAAACAGATCTAGGCTATTTTCCTCGAAAAACATGTGTCAACAGATCTGATGCTTCGGAGGAAAGGCACTCTATAAGAAAGCCACAAAGAGGAGAAGAAGAACTCAATGCTAGGAACTCCTGAAGGCTGGAATTCTCAATTTGATCATAGCCATTGGTTGTTGGATAGACGAGAATCATCAATTCTCATGCCAGTTGTATTCATCGGTTTGTGGTTAGAAGGAATTGGTGACAATTGCAGTTGAAAAATATCAAAGGCTCGAAGGTCAAAACATCATCAATTGTCAGATCGCAAGGACGGGTGGAGAATGGATTGAGATTCTGTCAGTTCGATGTTCAACGCTTTGCAAGCATCATCTGTTAGAGAAAAGGGAAACTGTCGAAGGCCAAAGTGATGAAGATTTGGTGCACTTTGGATTAGTCCCTAGGTCACATTTCAAGGTCGAAGGGAGAAGGGGTCTAGTACATAGGAGATAGCACCTATTATTGAAACTCGTCGATACAAAGATTGGGGAAAAGGGAAGCAACTACATCTAGAAATGTCGTAGCAGGAATTTGGGAAAAGATTGGCCTGACACCATAGTTCATGGTCATATTGGAGAAGAGTCTAGCATAGGAGCTAGAACTCGAAATATGGTGTTTCCAAAAGCGCTCGACGATGCATGCGCGGGTCACTTAAACCTATGGAAACATCAAAGGGGACTATGTTTCATTTGTTGAGGACCTATTGGAGGACCAAAGAGAGGATTCAACTCAAATATTTGAATATGCTTGACTGGGAGCTCATGCAACCCCGAGGGAGACCAGGGGGGTGTGCATCAAGTGGTATTAGAGCCTGATTTTTTTCCAGTTAGCCAAAAAGATCTCAAAGTTGTACTCTGATAGTGAGAACCAGTCAACACAATGCCACCAAGGAGATGTGTGGAACTACCTGTATCCAATCGATCTCTCGAAAGGGAGATGAGATAACTGTGTGCCATATTGGAAGCGATGGAAGAAATGTATAGGAGAGCACGTGACGCTGGAGACGTCAATGACAAAGAAAGTGAAGAGACAGAGGTTGAAGAATCTGTAGGGCAAGATTCTTCCAAAGAATTCTTACTGAAAATTGTTGTGAGGTTGGGATCTAGAGAAAAGATAGAAATCCCAAAGTATGAAGGAAATTTAAATGCTAAAGAGCTGATGGACTGGATAAGGTCCATTGACAAGTATTTTGACTATGAAGATGTCAATGAGGAGAAGAAGGTGAGACATGTTGTCACTAGGTTGAAAGAACATGCAACACTATGGTGGGATAATCTACAAGATGACAAACAAAGAAAAGGTAAGCAAAAGATTAAGAGTTGGGATAGAATGGTATCCAAACTGAAGGCTAAGCTCATGCCCAAGGATTATTGGATAAATCTGTTTAGGAAGATGCAGAACCTGAGACAAACAGAATGACAGTGAAAGAGTACACAAAAGAGTTTTACGGGTTGGACATCAGGACTTGATAGAGGGAGAGAGATGAAGAGAAAGTTGTCAGGTATATAAATGGCATGAGATATGATATCTAGGATGAAATCAACATGATGTCGATAAGGCAAGTAGCGGAGGCATATCAATATGCACTAGAAGTGGAGGAGAAGTTGGCTAGAAAGAAAATCCAATGAGGCAGAGGTAAAATCCAAAACATAGGTAAAGGATTTTCCGATGATAAGGCACATAAGCCTAAGGGTGAGGATGAGAAAACCCACAGTCACTTAGAAAGAGGAGGAATCTATAGAGGCAGATGACCTAGTGGAGGAAATTATTTTTCCATAGGAAGGGGAAGAAGCAAAGGAGGAGAGATAATATGTTATACCTATGGAAAACAAAGACAAAAGTCTTGGGAATGTCCCAAGAAAAGGAAACGAGGAGGTGAAGATCACATTTCATAAACATAGAAAAGGGATGTTAAAGTATAAGGTGCAGAGGATGGAAAATCCTTGATGCTAAT
Source organism: Picea engelmannii (assembly GCA_009831015.1). NCBI lineage: Eukaryota > Viridiplantae > Streptophyta > Pinopsida > Pinales > Pinaceae > Picea > Picea engelmannii. The sequence continues at coordinate 11,533 of ML788859.1, read as the reverse complement.
GAAGGTTCTCTTAAAGCTAGAACCATAAGTTGAAAAACTAGTGCAGAGGAACAGTTTGTTCAAGAAATCTTGCAAGACTAAAGATAGAGTATGCAAGGTGATAATTGAAAGTGGGAGCACTAACAATCTAGTATCCATAGATATGGTGGAGAAATAAGAGTTGGAGACAACTGCACACCCAAATCCATATAAGGTCGCATGGTTTCAAAAAGGACACCAGGTAATGGTAACTAAACAATGCCTTGTTGAATTTAAAATAGGTGGATATAGAGATGAGATACTGTGTGATGTAATTCCCATGGATGTGTGTCATGTTTTGTTGGGAAGGCCATGGAAATTTGACAGGGATGTTATTCATGATGGGATAAGGAACACTTACACTTTGTAAAATAATGGTATAACACACATGTTTCTTCCAATAGAAGAGAAGAAAGTAAAATATGAAGACAACATAAGCATTCTTCTCATGAGTGGGAAGGAAATCCTGAGTGAAGTCAAGAAGGAACAAGAGATGTAATTTGTTGTGGTGAGGAAACCTAGAGTTGTCATTACAAGTACTTCTATGGATGATTTTCCCAAAGAAGTTCAAGAGTTGTTGGAGAATTTGGTTGACATAGTAGTGGATGAGTTGCCTAACTCATTTCCACCCATCATAAGTATCCGCCATCAGATTTAATTGATACGAGGAGAAATTATGTCAAACAAAGAAACATACGGATTGACACCCCATGAGAATGAGGAGGTAAAGAAATAAGTCCAAGAATTATTAGAAAAGAGTTTGGTAAGAGAAAGCTTGAGTCCATGTGGAGCACCAACTGTGTTGAGTCGAAAGAAGGATGGAGGAAGGAGAATGTGTACAGACTCAAGATCCATAAACAATATCACCATTAGGTATAGATTTCCTTTGCCTAGTAAGGATGACTTAATGGATTGCTTAAGTGGAGCAAGTTTTTTTTCAAGGATAGATTGGAAAAGTGGATATCATCATATAAGAATGAGAGAAGTTGATGAGTGGAAAACAACCTTTAATACAAATGAGGGGTTGTACTAATGGCTTGTTATGCCATTTGTCTTAACAAATGCCACAAGTACTTTTATGAGACTGATGAATGAAGTATTGAAGGATTTCATTGGTAAGTTTGTTATTGTATATCTAGATGATATATTTGTCTTCAGTAAAACTGAAGGAGAACATTTGAGATATCTAACATTAGTGATGAGGAGAATACAACAGGATAAGGTGTTGATAAATCTAAAGAAGTCCTCTTTTATGAAGACATAACTCATTTACTTGGGTTTTGTGATCTTTTCAAATGAATTGAAGATGGATCTCGAGAAGGTCAGAGAAATCAAAGAATGGTCATTTCGAAGGAGTATGTTTGAGGTAAGAAGCTTCCATGGATTAGCCAGTTTCTATAGGAAGTTCATAAGAAATTTCACCAGAATGTGTGCACCAATGATGGATACAGTGAAGAAGAGACAAAAGTATTTTAAATAGAAAAAATAATCTTAGAAAAGTTTCAATACATTGAAGAAGAAGATAACAGAACAACCAATTTTGGTCTTGCCAAATTTCGGGAAGACATTTCAAGTAAGGTGTGATGTGAGTGGAGTTGCAATTGGAGCAATTTTGAGCCAAGGTAATAGGCATGCTTCATATTTTAGTGAGAAGTTGAATGAGACTAATGGAAGGTACTCCACATATGATAAATAATTTTGTTCCATAATTCACGCCTTGAAGAAATGGAGGCACTACCTTGTTCCAAAGGAATTTGTATTCTATAACGATAATCAAGATTTACAATTTATAAATAGATAGGAGAAGTTAAACTAGAGACATGCTAAGTGGATAGAGTTTATGAAAAAATTCACTTATTTCATTAAACATATTTTTGGCAATGCTAACAAAGTTGTTGATGCATTGAACAGGAGATGTCTGATTCTGGAGGAATTTCAGGTCAAGACCTTAGGGTTTGAACACCTTAAGGGGATGTATTGTTATGATCCATATTTCAAAGAAGAATATGAGGCATGTACAAATACTGTGCTCAGAGACAGAAGTCAATGGAAAAAATATATGATTCAATATGGATTGATTTTTAAAGGTTGCTAATTGTGCATACCAAAATGTTCAATGATAGAAAATATGTTGAAGGAAAAACATAGTGGAGGCCTAGCAGGACATTTCGGCCATGACAAGATGTTTGCACATTTGAAAAATTCATACTATTGTCTAGTTATGAGAGAAGAGGAGAATAATTTTGTAAAAAAATGTAATATTTTCCAGTATGAAAAAGTAAAGAAACAAAACACTGGATTGTATCAACCATTTCCTATTCTCGATAGGCCTTGGGATGCAATAAGCATGGATTTTGTGTTGGGATTGCCACAAACACAAAGATGAAGTGATTCTGTATTTTTGGTAGTTGATATATTTTTGAATATGGCACACTTTATCCCATGCAAGAAGACAAATGATGCAACAAAAATTGAAAATTTGTTTTTGAAGGAAGTTGCGAGACTTCATGGATTACCCAAGAGTATTGTCTCATATAGGGACACTAAATTTGTTGTCATTTCTGGAGAACATTATGGAATAAGATGGGCACACAACTGTCTTTTAGTTCATCATATCACCCTCAAACATGTGGACAGATGAAGGTGGTAAATATGAGATTGGGAAATTTGTTCAGAAGTTTGGTCACTGAACATCATAGCTAGTGGGATAAAATTCTTTCACAAGCAGAGTTTGCATATAATGACTCACCAAATAGAAGTGCAGGAAACAAACAATTCCAGATAGTGTGCGGGATGGTGCAAAGAGGGGTATCAGAATTGAGAGACATGGAGAAGAGTGAATTCAGAAGCACAGGAGCAGAAGACTTCGATGCAGAGATGCAAAAGATTCATAATCATATCAAGGAGGAGATGCACAACAATAATGCAAAGTATAAACACAGAGTTGATCAACACATAAGGGAACTTCAATTTCAAGTGGGAGGTCAAGTTTTAGCACACTTTAGGAAGGAAACGTTCCCAAGAGGAACACATTACAAGTTGAAGTTGAAGTAGATTGGACCATGTAATATCCTAAGAAAATTTGGTAACAATGCTTATGAGATAGAGATGCGAAAGGATGTGGGAATATCACCCATATTTAAAATTTCAGACCACTATCCTTATAGGGAAAATGATACAGAAAGATCAGGAGATTAAGAGAATATTCAGTGGGAGAAGCAGATGCTTGTAGCAGAAAATCCATAGATGGAGAAGATTGTTGATCAAAGTATTTGCAAGAATACTAGGAGGAAGACCTATTTTTAATAGTTGGTCAATTGGAAGGGACACCCGATAGAAGATGTCAGTTGGGTAAGTGAAGCTGATTTCTAGAAGCATGGGAGGTCAGTACATGATCTCATGGACATGATTCCATAAATTTTCTTCTCAGAGGAGTATGATGTAAGAGGATCGTCAACAAATCCACATGAGATGACAACATAACTCTTAGTGCACCTTTTGAGAAAAAATTTAAATTTTCAAAGGTGGAATATCTCACAGAACTCATGAGTAAACAATGAATAAGAGAAGTTTCAATGGTTGGAGTTTGAACGATCATGTCAAACCAGGAGAGATCAGATTTTCCTTGAGTTATTTTATTTTGGCATGGATTTGAACATTCACCTTAAATTGTTTGTCACATACATTTATTGTAATAGGACTAAGTAGTTGTAAGCTTTTACTTCGATCATATAGGTAGTTGGAGGGAACCCTAGAGGACCTCTCCTATAAGTAAATGCAGTGTATGCCTGAATAAGGTTGCTACATATTAGTAGGAGATAGTGTTACTGAATGTAATTTTTTATTAGGATGCAACCATTTACATTTGAATGAATATAACATAGGGATATTGACCCAATGCATGGCGTTTCTACTGGTTATAGTTCCCCTATTATTTTTTGTTTCCATGAATGAATGTGTTATGCTATTGAGTATGTGAAACTGTGAAGTATTTGGATAAGTTTCGATTTCCTCTCTTCGTTGAGTTCATGCAAGGTGTGCATACAGTCTGCAAGGAGTACGTTGACAGAGTCTATTTTGTCTTAGAATCTTAGAAGATATACCGTGAAACCTCCATTTGCAAGGAGTGCAAAGGGATTGTTGCAAGGTTTGCATAGTCTCCCGCAAGAATCTAAGTCTTACGTAAGAATCAATTGCAAGGAGTGCACATATCCAAAGTTCAAATAAGTGTTGAGGTATCCCTCTGAGGATTCAAAGGGTTCGAGAAATAAAGCTCATGAGAGATAGCAGGAAGAAATATTCAAAGGGAGTAAAGCTTGAAAGGTTTACAGAGTTAATGACCAAGATCCATCTAGGAGGAAGCAGAGTCATTCCAGGTCCTTAGATCTAGGCAAGGTGAAGGAGCTTTAAGTCATAGTGTATAGAGGAGAGATGAATTCATGGAAGTCCCGAAAAGGCATCCTAGTATTTGATCTAGCATGGGGCACGTGGAGGCATGAGAACTTGCTCGACGTTTCAACGTTGGAAGATATAAGGAGTTGTGTCATGTGGACGACCAATGAAAATCGTTGAAGTCCGAATAGTGGAACGAATCCAGGCCATTAAGTCAAGAGGACATGTGACAGAGGATTAGTTCCCTTGAAAGAGGAGAACTTCGGAGGGTGATCTTGGTGAGAAGTAGCGTGGAGCACGAATCATCAAAGTTCTGAAGTGTCAAAACAGATCTAGCATGTTTGTCTAGAAAGACAGGTGTTGGCAGATCTAATACTTTAGAGGAAAGGCACTCCGAAAGAAAGTCACAAAGAGGAGAAGAAGAACACAACACTTAGAACTCTCGAAGGCTATAATTATGAAGTTGATTCCATTCGTTGGTTGTTGGATAGGCGAGAACCGTCTATTTTCATGCTAGTTGTGTTCGTCAGTTCGAGGTTCGAAGGAATTGGTGACAACTGCAGCTGAAAACTACTGAAGTATCGAAGTTCAAAATGTCGCCAGCCATCATATCACGAGGACGGGTGGAGAACAGATCAAGATTCCTTCAGTTCGACGTTAGAGAAAAGGGAAACGACCAAAGGTTGAAGTGTTGTATACTTAGTGCACTTTGGATTAATCCCTAGGTCACAGGCCGAGGTCATAGGGAAAAGGGGACTAGTATAGAGGAACTAGCTCCTATTATTGAAGCTTATTGATTTAGAGATCAGAGAAATGGGAAGCAACTACATCAAGAATTGTCGCAACATGAATTTGGGAAGAGATTGTCCTGAGGCCATAGTTCGTGGTCATATTGGAGAAGAGTCTAGCATAGGAGGTAGAACTCGAAATATGTTGTTGTGAAAAACCCCCTGATGACGCCTGCGTTGGCCACATAAACCTGCGACAACGTCAAGGGGGCCTGTGTGTTATTTGTTCAGTACCTATTGGTGGACCGAAGAGTTGATTTGTCTTAGATATTTGAATATCCTTGACTAGGAAGTCGTGTAGCCTCGAGGAAGAGTAGGGGGGTATGCACCATTTTCTACCTATGTGAATTAGGCTCTCCATCATTGGAATTATATTTTCTTTCAGCCTACAAATTTTAATGTTTTATAGTTTTGCAAGTGTCACTCCAATAAAATTTTATTAGCATGTTATCATTTAAAACCTATTCATCTATAACCTCGATATCAATTCTATTGTGAATATACTTAATAAGTTGTATCAATAACTATATCTCCACTACAACAAATTTATCCAAAATATTTAGGGTTTTTGATGCTTATGTTCCTAATAGTTCTTTGATGTCTTGAAAAATATGGAATTCATCACAACAATTGTGTTGGATGACTTGAGAAATCCAATAACAGGTGTTAATATTAATTAGTAAACTAAAAAACTAAATGTTCTTGCTCTTAACTCAATGGAATATACATATAAAAAAAATGTGTGTTCATTTTCCAAGGAATGTTGGACATAGGAACTACATTGTTGTCTAATTAATACTAGTCTTAAAATGAGAATGCCAATATTATTTTGTTTAGAATTTGGAAGTCGATGTCCTATTTTTCTATTGTAATATTTGGTGTTTTGGAATAACAATTTAGTCACTTTCTATAGATTTTAAATTAAAATTTTCTTGTTAAAAATATGGACACGTCCTCCAATTATTTTGTGGATAATATTCCTTTGCATATATCTAGTCTTGAGGTAACTTGTTGAAACAATTAGATCTCTACTACAATAACAAATTTGTTTGTCCAAAATTGTTAGAGTTTTGGAGACTTATGTTCCTAGTGGTTATTTGATGCTATGAAAAACATGGTATTCAACACAATACTTGTTGTGTTGGATAGTCTAAGTTATCTAATATCCAAAGATAAGGATATTTAATAAAATAGTAATCTAAATTCCGTTATTATTTCCTCAATGCAATATGCATAGGAAACTATATTTGTCACTCTAAATTATATTTATCATGCCATTTTACAAAAAAATATCATATTTGGAAGTGAAGTTACAAAGATAAGGATATTTAGTAAAATAGTAAACTAAATTCCGTTATTCTTTCCTCAATGCAATATACATAGGAAACTATATTTGTCGCTCTAAATTATATTTGTCATGCCATTTTACAAAAAAATATCATATTTGGAAGTGAAGGTATGGGTGATATTTTGATATTTAAAAGTCCTAGTCATTATGTGTAAGTAAATCCTTAGGCTTATGGAGGCTAGGTCTATCTCTATATCAATGTACCCACCTAATTTTAATGCACACCTCGTGACACTATTTCCTATTCTTTGTTCGAAACCCTTTTAAGAGATGATATGAAGCTCAATGCCAATTTTTTCCTATTATCATTGTGATTAAATTTCACCCAAAAATCTTCTTTTTTCCATTACTGGGCGAACATAATAGTGTCTTAAATGTGTGTTTTTTATTATGGTTGAAAATCTAATGTGTTAGGGTTATGGTATTAATCACTTGAGTATGAATGTACTAGGTAAAGTGGTAGTGTAAAGACTTTGAAATATGAATCTAGAGGTCAAAATTATGTATTTATACATGAGGGTGGTGGGGGAAATTAATAGAGAAAATTTATAATACATTTTCTCTATTAATTCCCCCCGCCCTCATATAATGGGGGGAAATTAATTGAGAGGGGGGTAGGGTATGTATACCTCAATAGACTTTACCAGTCAAATCATTGGATGGAGGGGATCCCTTGTCCCACATAAAAGGGGATCTCATACACCAATTTAATGTGGCCTCGCGTGACCTTAAAAATAAATTATTATTATTATTATAATAGAGAAAATGTATTATGCATTTTCTCTATTAATTCCCTTCACCCCACCCTCATATATAATGGAGGAGGAATTAAAAGAAAAAATGTATTATGCATTTTCTCTATTAATTTACCATCCCCACCCTCATATATTGTTCAATATGAATCTAAACCTTATCTATTTTAGCTGTCCAACAATGGTATTAGAGGGCCTTAGTTCTTAGCCCTGAATTGAGATATGGGAGTTATTGTTAAATATAATGTAACCTCAACAGGCTGACTGTACACTGCCAATTGTCCTAGCTAGCTATACTTACTATTCTTATTTTTCTTGAGTCTATTTAGCTCAACCATCTCCCATTGCATTGTACTTCTTCAGTACTTCTTCAGACTTACTTCTCATTGTACTCTTCTTCATACATTCTAATATACTGTTTTATGTTCTTTGTTTCACAATTTATCATGGTATCAGAGCTTCAACTATAAGCCTTTTCACACAGGCTGGAGAGAAACACAATCCTCACAACGCAGAGCTTCACAGATCTTGCGAGCACACGACATAGACATTTTCAGAAGGATTGGAGATTTGTCCGCTATACTCTCAAAATATCCTCGCAGGAAACTTCCACGAGGAAGATGTCCACCTCTACGCTCAAAGAATCAACATAAGAATCTCACGCGGGGTCGTAGAGTGTACTGCGCTTGAAATTTTCGAGGAACAAAAACACGAGAAGGAAGCAGAGACTAAGAAGGAAGAAAATTTAAAGATTCTTGAAATTTTCAAGAATCATCAAAGATGCATGAAGAAGAGTTGCAAGAGGCAAGAACTCTTGAAGAACTTGAAGAATTCGTTCAAATTCATCAAAGAATCCTACAGAAGGCAGAATCATTTAAGGATTTATGGAAAATTGCTCAAATCTGTCAAAGATTGCAACAGAGAACAAAGAATTCGTGAAATTCTTTCAAATCTTTCTTCTGCGGGAGAAAATTCCTTCAAAAGCAGCAAAGATCGTGTCTAATGTACAAATAACAGCCATTGAGGCCATAAGATTTGTCCTGCAAACGGATCTAGAGAGGGAAACCAGTTCAGAAGGGACGAGGAGAGCGCGAAAAAGGAAAAAGAATTTCAGCCGTCATATCTTGTGCAGAAGACTGACAGTCGTTGGATCAGCGAGAAAGTGCTCGAGGTTTAGTCCTCTGGAGCTCACAGGAGAAATTTTGACTTGTGAAGTTGCGAAATCCCAACATTATCTGGACCGTCCATCAAGAAACATGTGGCGAGATCTCGACATTTCGTTGACTCGCAAGGTGTAAAGGTCAGAAGACTATCGTGAGAATTTGCGAATCGCGAAATCACGAGTTATTATGGATCGTTGGATTGAGATAGATCGTGAGTCGTCGATCTGATCCGATTGCAAAATCGGGAATCGAGAGTTGGATGAGAAAAGGTGACTGCTCTCCAAAACTCCGATACGCGAAATATTGACATTACGTATTGCGAAATATCGAGAGGATTGTGAGTCATCCATCTCAGAGGATAGGTGGCAGCAGATCCAAGCCATCACTCCATCGGCATTTCAGAGTTCGGGATATCGGAGGTCTTGTTGACAAAAGACACTCCACGACAAAATTTGCGAAATCGCGATTCACAAAATAGCAATAATATCATAGGCATCCATTTGTTTGGACATGTGGCGGACATCGAGGAAACCATCAACATCTCGGCAATCGGGGTTGTCAGTTGACAAGAAATTTGGAATCGCAAGTCGCGAAATCACGAAACGAAGAGGACCGTCCATCTTGAGGGGACACGTAGCTTAAATCTGAGGGCTTGGGAAAAATCCTGAAAGGGGAGAGTCCATCGGCGCATCGGGATTCGGTGTTTCGCGAATCCTGAGGACAAGAAGCACAAGCATTTCAGAATTGCGAAGTCCGAAATCCTGAAAGGAGGAAAGCTCTGTTATGGGGCCTAGCTGACATCATCTCGTCAAAATGAGGAATTGGGAATATCCACAGTGAAACCCCCGAAGCAGACTTGAACCGTCCATCTGTTGGGATGCATGGCAGAAATCGAAGCCTTCAGAAAAAGTCCCGATAGGAGAGTCCATCAGCATTACGGGATTCGAAAAATCATGAATCATAAAGATGAGATGTACAGAGCCTTAGAAGTCTTGAAATCGTGAGAAGAGATCACGACCATCCATCATTGGAGGACGCGTGGAGGAGATCAAAGAAATCGAGAAATTTCCTAAAAGGAAAGGTCATCCATCGTGAAATCGAGAATCGAGAAATCGGGGATTCCATGGACAAGAGGTCCAATACATTTCGAATCTCGAAACCTCGAATCCCGATAAGAGGTTTGACTGTGGTCTTATGAGTTCTGGTCATAAGATCTGGACCGTCAGATCATCAGCAGATTTGGACCGTTGATTTGTCCAAAAGCAAATTTTGCATTTCGACAAATTGAACGACAAAGAACCGGAAAAGCCCGTAGTGCTTTAACCTAAGGCGTGTGGTCACATTGATCGGAGACAAAGGGTCAAATTCAAGGCTGATAAGCTCCCATCGGCAAATCGACATTTCGACGATTGGAGGTTGGCAAGACAAGAGATTGGAGGACTCGTATAACAAAGTCCCGACATCAGAATCGCAAAGCCAAGAAGCCGCGAAATTTTGAACACAGAGTTCCAAAGTCACTGTAAATTACACGCAGGAGACAAGTAAGTAAGAATTTTTTTATGTTGTGTTCATTTAAAAAAAAAAAATGGCATCGTCTAGCAATTTAGGACCAACACAGGGTCTGATTCTTCTTAGAAAGAACTATGAGTTCTGGTCTCTTCGGATGAGATCCTTCTTGCAAGAACAATAGTGCTGGGATCCAGTGGATCTTGGATATGTGAAACCAGATCCAGCAGACCTGTTTGCCATGACAAATCAGCAGAAAATTGCTCAGGCAACTTAGAGAAACAGAGAAAATAAAGCTAAGTTTTGGATTCAAAATTCTGTGGATGATTCAATTTTTTCAAAAATCACGGGCATTGGTACCTCAAAACAGGCTCGATACATCCTTAAATCTTCCTATCAAGGAAATGACAGGTTCAAAACAATTAAACTGCAGACCTTGACAATGCAATTCGAGACTCTAAGGATGATAAAGACCGAAAATGTGGATTAGTTCATGAATAGAGTTATGGGCATCGTGAACCAGATCAGACTGATTGGTGAAACCATCACTAATCAACGCATTGTTGAGAAAATATTCAGAATTTTACCAAAGAAATTTGAAATGGTTGTAACAACAATCCTTGAATCCAAGGATCTGTCAAGTTTTTCAACAGATGAACTAATTGGTTCTCTTGTGACACATGAGACTAGACTGCATCTCACAGATGAGTCAATCTACAATGCTTTCAAAAATCAATTCTCCTTTAGGAGAGGGAGAGGCAGAGGACGAAGAAGAGGTCACCAAGGAAGAGGTAACAATCAAAGTAACCCTCACTCCAGTGGAGGTAACAAACAACAATATCTGAATCAAAATTTCCAAGGTCAAAGACAACAACAACAAAATCAACATCAGAATTTCCAGCCTTAAAGAGGCAGAGGGAGAAGATCAAATGACAAAACAAGCATACAATGCTATTAGTGCAAAAAGTATGGGCACTATGAATCTGCATGCAGGAAGAGGCAAGCAGATCAGCTCTCAGACAGAGCACATGTGTCAAATCACACAGGAGAAAACTCAGGAGGTATGTTTCTTTCATGCCACAAGACCGAACAACAACCTAAATATCTTTGGTTGCTGGACAATGGATGCAACAATCACATGATAGGTAACAAAGAATTACTTTCATGCATTGATTCTTCAATCTCATCTGATATTACACTTGGAAATGATTACTTAGTCAAAGTTCAAGGAAAAGGCAGTTCTTTCTAAACAGAATGTAAAGAAAGACATAAACAATGTCTATCATGTTCCATATTTGAAACATAATTTGTTAACTGTAGGACAACTCATTGAACATGGCTATAAGGTACTCTTTGAGGGAGCATCTTGCAAAATATATGACAACAACCCCAGCAGAAAATTGATTTCTGAAATCCACATGACTCCGAATAGGATGTTTCCCCTTACCCTTAGAATTGCAAATCTGAGTCAACCATATGCATACAGTGCATCTACCTTGAATGAAACAATGGTTTGGCATACAAGATTTAGACATCTACCATTTCAGAGTCTAATTCTTCTTCAGA
>ML788858.1:460801-480515 GCA_009831015.1 Picea engelmannii | reverse complement strand
AGTCATTATTCAATATGGAAGCGAAAGTGGGCTTAAAGCCATACCAAGGTGATATTGATGCATTAAAAATAAATCATTGGTTGCAACAACTAGAAGTTTGTCTTAGCGTTCACCATATAGATGAAGGGAAAAATATTTCATTTCCTAGATTGAAGTTAGAGGGCCATGTTTTAACTTGGTGGGAAAGCCACATGAAAACACTTAGGTTGGAGGGGGGTCCGCCAGTAACTAGGTGGGAGGACTTCAAAAGCCTCATCATGTCCCAATTCTACCCTATTAGGTATGTAAATGACTAATGGATCTGGTGGCACTACTTTAGGAAAAGACAAGGGAAAAGTGTACAAGAGTACACCATTGAGTAAAAAAGATGGCCATCATGCTAGGTATATCTCCCAAGAACCTAGATGTACTCCTCAAGTATCTCTGGGGTTTACATAGTCATCTACTAAAGCAAGTGATGCTCTCTAAGCCAAGGAAAATGGATAAGACATATGTACATGCAAGATACCTGGAAAAAATAGGCTAAAAGAAGGGGCAACCAAGTAGTTCGAAGCAAAAAGAGCACCAAGAAGCTTACAAGGAGGGGAGAAAAAAGTGGAAAGGGGGAAAATATAAGAATAGAGAAACCATTACACATCGGTGCAAAGATCCCAACAACCATTGCAATCATGCAACATTGATGGCCACATCGAGGAAAAATGTTGGAAATTGCATCCAGAGCTGAACCTGAAGAATCGCAAGAAGGAAAGAAAAAAAATAATATTTTAGCCACAGATTCAAGCAATCAGGTTAAAAGAAGCTCAGATGTGGATGAAAATATTGTCTGCACATCTATGTAGAGGGAGGTGAATCTATGTAGAGAAGGAGATGACCAAGCTCTTTCACATCAAGATTCAGGGCAAGAAGACCAAGATAGATGCTTTGTTCAACTCTAGCTCACATGAAAATATCATAGTAAGAGATCTAGTCAGCAAGCTTGGATTGGAGGTTCATGATCATCCTAGACCATATACATTAGGTTGGGTAAACAAGGATGCATAGATAAAGGTAATGAAATAGTGTAAGATTAAATTTGCGATAAGTGCTGATTTTATTAATGAAGTGGAATTGGATGTAGTACCCCTTGATGTAGGTGGAGTAGTGTTTGGAAGACCTTACATGTATATGAGGGATGCAATATTGACACAAAGATCCAATCAATACTGATTGATCAAGGATGAGAAGTCCTACATCATCAACGTGCATAAAGGCAAGTCAAAGATCTCACTAGTAAGTCCCAACTAAGCCAAGAAGTTGATTAGTTCTTGTAAGAAATATATTTTATTTTTCTTAAGAGAAAATCAGTCCGATAATGATTCAATGAGATTAAAGGAATCCTTGGAGGGGTGCACTAAAGAACAAAAACATCAATTGGAGAAGTTTCTACAAGAATACATAGGAGTGTTTAATGATCCTAAAGGGATACCACCCAAGACGGATGTGGAGCACAAAATGCAATTATTGTATAGATAGTCTGTTCTAGAAGCGAATGAAGTGAAGAAGAAATTGCAATGGTTATTGGAGTAGGGTGTGATTTGTCCAAGTACCTCACCTTGTGGGTCATCCATCATAATTGTACCCAAGAAGGACGAGACTTGGAGAATGTGTATCGATTACAGGGCATTAAACAAGATTACACTGAAGGATCGGTACCCTCTGCCAAGGATTGATAATCTGTTGGACCAGCTGCAACATGCCAAGTACGAGTTAAAGAAGAAGATACCTGGAAGAATTCCTTCAAGACAAAGAAAGGTTTGTATGAGTGGTTGGTTATGCCATTCAGTTTATGCAGCACACTGGCTACATTTATGAGACTAATGAATGATATTTTACGCCCTTATCTAGATTCATTTGTTATTGTTTATTTGGATGATATACTGGTTTATAGTGCTACTTGGGAGAAACACATCTCACATCTTATGTAGGTGTTAAAGACTCTGAAGAAGCATCAACTTCTGTCCAATCTCAAGAAATGTGAGTTTTCTTAGTAGTCTTTGGTGTATTTTGGGTATGTTATCGACAGAGGAGAAATCAAGATAGATCCCGTGAAGATGGAGGCCATCATGAAATGGCCAGTTCCTACAAATGTCACTGAAATTAGGAGTTTTTTTTGGGAAAAAAAATACCTATGAAAGTTCATAACTTCATTTTCAGAAGTAACTGCACCACTCCATGCCATAACAACCAGTGGTAACATTTTCCAGTGGGGGAAGAATCAACATAAGGCCTTAATTAGATGAAAAGAAAGATCAGTTAAGCACGAGTGCTCACGCTACCAAATTTGTAGAATCCCTTCAAAGTGGAGACAGATGCAAGTGGGTATGCCATGGGAGCAGTCCTGATGTAGGGAGGAAGGCACATTTGCCATCATTATGAAGTATTTCAAGGGGCAATTCTCAACTACCTTATGTACGATAAGGAGCTCTATTCCTTGGTACAAGCTATCAAAGAGTGGAAGCACTATCTGATCGAAAGGAGATCATCATCCACACAGATCACCAACCACTACAGTATTTTTAGGCCCAAAGTAAGCTACAACAAACCAGACATTACAAGTGGATGGGTTTTTTTACAATAATTTCATCTGGTCATCAAGTATAAGAAGGGTAGCATGAATGATTTGGCATACATGCTTTCATGGCCACCCACATCCAAGATTACAACATTGGGAACTCTGATGCACATGGATATTTTTACCCATGATCCATACAAAGAGGCATACACAGAAGATGAGGAATTCAAGGAGGAGTTTCAACAGCTATAGGGTCAAATTCATATAGAATAAGGTGAAGGCAAGGATGACTATCATTTCTAGAACGATTTACTCTACAAGCTCGACAAGCTCTATGTTCCTAAAGGTGAATGATTGCAACTTATCAGAGAGGCTCACACCTCGAAGGTTGCAGGACATTTTGGTGTTGGGAAGACAATTCCCAACTTACAGAGGTAATTGTATTGGCCCAAAATGCAATAATATGTAGCACAATATATTAGTGGATGTATACTTTGTTGTACTAGCAAGCCCAATAACATGAAGCAAGGTCTATACCATCCCTTACCTGTACCCACTCGACCTTGGGAAATAATTTCCATGGATTTTATGGGATGTTTACCAACCACACAAAAGGGATACAACTATTTATTTGTGGTCTTTGACAGGTTCAACAAATTGTGTGTTCTCATGCCTTGTAAAAATACCATTAATGGACATGAAGCAACAAACTTGTTCTTTGAATAGGTCTGGGTGCACTTTGGGATACCAAAGAGGATCATCTCAGATAGGGATACCAGATTTATCAGTGCATTTTGGACTACATTGTGGGAGAATATGGACACTAAGTTGAAGAGTTGAAGAGGTGTACAACATTCCATCCACAAACATATGGGCAGATAGAAGTAGTCAACGAGACTTTGGTGCAACTTTTGAGGTGTTACAATTAGAAGCATATGAAAACTTGTGATGAAAATTTGATCTATATACAACACTCTTATAACAGATTAGTCCACACTTCTAATGGCAAGTCACCTTTTGAAACTTGCTTTGGGTATTTTCCACCTTCAGCCTTAGATGTTGTATATGGAAAGCAAGGAGGAGTGAGGAAGGATCTCGTAGGAGATGCATTAACAACAGAAAAAATTGTTGAGAATATCAGGCATATCCATTTTCAAGTACAAGACACACCGAAGAAGTCATGGGAAAAGTACAAGGCTAAGCATGACCAACAAAAAATAGAGAGAACATTTAGAGTGGGAGACAAAGTATAGTTACAACTGAATAAGGAAAGGCTACAGGGTCCTGATAATAATATCAAGGCTATGTGGTATGGTCCTTTTGAGGTATTGAAAAAGGTGGGAGATAACACCTACAGACTCAGTCTACCCCCATACATGTTCATTTACTTAGTAGTGAATGTAGAGAATCTCAAACTCTACGAGCATCCCACGTTCGATTAGGAGGAGGAACAGGTCCTACCTTCCATAGAGGACTTAGCATCAGATGCTTAGACATAGTTGGTTGAGGACACCATTTTGCAGAAGCACTTCAGAACTATAAGATAGGGGCAACATGGCCTGTTGTAGATTGGGTTTAAAGGACAACTTCTAGTCAAAGCAAAGTGGTACTCCAGGGAGAAGGTAGAGGAAACATTTCCTCACCTCATTCAATACATATTTTGGGGACCAAAATCCTCCAGAAATGGGGAGGTATGATCCAAATTGGATCATTATATTTTTTTTCATCTATATCTATCCTTTTAGAGTGGAAATAATTGGGAGAATCAAATTGTAGGGCCATTTTAGTGGCAATTCCTAGTTTGGAAAATTGGGGCTCGGAACATTTCGAGGCCATTTCGAGGCATCAAATGAAATTTTTTGGGCTTAATATGTTCCTAAAATAAATAGAACCTTGTGACACTGTTCTACACATCGATAGCTTTCCAACAGTGCAAAAATTACGTCAAATGGAGCTCGTATGCAAAAGTTATGCCTCCTACAAGTTGACCTACTGTGTTGACCACGATGGTACGAGAGGATGCCACATCAACCCGAGTTACTCACACATATGAGGCTAGCCATGCATGTGATTTCAAGAATATTCTAGAAGGTCCAAAACCCTATTATAATTGAGGGTCGAGGAAGTCAAAAACCTCCCTCTAGATGGCTATCGAGCTATGTTAAATACCAGGCCACTAGGAAAATAAGGGGCTCCATTCTTTTGCATTGTATCTTGTTCCATAGTTGAGAAAAAAATATGATAGTGGTATTCTGTGAGCATAACAGAGGAGGGGATATTTTGTAGCAACCATACATGCCACAAGTCAAAGGAAACTCCTTGAAGAGTGCCTCTTTCTTTGTACTTGTATCATTTCTATACCAGAGAAAAGAGAGCAGAGCATCCTCACATTCTAGCCATTTTTCCTCTCGTATTGGGTTTCCCAGGTCATATCTTATGTTTATTTATGGATGGTGTGAATGTATTTTACTATTCTCTATTTTTGTCATTTTATCTATTTCATGCATAATCAGAAAATTAGTAACTAAATATTCTGGAGATCTAGAGGAAAATTAACCTTAATAGTAAATATTTCAATATTTTATTAGATCTGTTGTGACAAACCGTTCCAGTGGAATATCCATGAAAATTTACAGATCAATTTACCATAAACATAATGATCATAGAAATTGAAATCTAAGCAACAACCAAAAATTCCTTCAACCATACCTTTATTGTGGAAAAATTGAAATCCTTTCTTTCTAATATGTCCTAATGTTTGATGCTAAAACATTGCATTCTCCACAATGATAATAAGGGTCCTGTATTATTCTTTTCTCATCTTAGGATCAACAAAATAGTTACACCCAATAGTCATAGTGCTTCCCGATAACTTGTACAATGTTGTAATCCAAACACCTCTTGCCAACACCATGGATCCTTAAACCATGTTGCATGTCTCCTTTTCCAATATTGTCTACACATTTGCATCACTCATCTTACTAATAGATATCAATTTTTTGGCCAACCTTGGCATATGAAAAACTCTAGGGAGGATTTTATCCCTTCTATCCTTAAGCATTATCTTGACCCTTACATGCCCTATGAATTTTTCTCAAGTCATCTCCTAAAAGGACATCAACTCCATGACACTTTTCATATTCTCAGAACCACTCCCTATGGGGATTCATATGAAAAGAAGCACCCAATTCGATCAACCATGCATCATGATTTGAGTGTGTACTTGTAGATGCCAAGTATACATCCCCTCCTTATTTTGTGTAGGTCTTTGTTTTTGTGGAAGGGGCATCCTTAGATCCCTTAATTTTATCAATATTTTTAGATATGCAGTCTTTCTTCATATGCCAAACTTTACTGCATTTATAACATTTCCTTATATTTTTTTCGAGATATTTAGACCTCCCTCTAGACTTGGATCTATCCCTAGACTTATTTATTTTTCTATTTTAGGAATGACCTGCCACAAATAAGGCATCCCTGTTAAGACCCTCCATGGATTTCACCTCATTTCTTATAATAACAAGGATACAACTACTTCGTCAAACTTTAATGTAGATTAAGTAGTACTACCAATGGATACAACTAGATTATTCTATGAATATGACAAATAACATAACATGGTAACATACTTATCTTATTTCGACACCATAATATCAATAGAGTCTAATTGGATTATTGTAATATTAAAATAATTTAGATAATTTGCCACATAGTCACCATCATTCATCTTAAGGAGGTACAATATCTTCCAAAGAAACAACATTTTTACTAGGGACTTTGATTGATACAAAGACCCTAACTTCTCCCATACCTCCTTAGCATTGGATTCTCCTGAGACATTCAATAATATTGGATCTGAAACACATTACTAAATAATATCATTTTCCTTCCTATCCAACTTTTCCTTTTCTTCTGTGTGTTAGAAATAATAGGTTTGTTCGTTTAACCATAGACAATATAGCAATATTGTCACCCAACCATAGGCCGAAGCCACCCCTAAGCACCTTAACCTTGACAGAGAATAATTACATAAGCAAACCCTAGGCCTAATAGCCAATCAAGGTAGCGTATCACTCTCCAGATTTAGCATACCAAGCAGAAAGTCCAAACCATAACCAAGAGAGAGTCCAAGCCTAACACTGAACACACTAGTTGCAGTAGCTGCAGTTGCAACTACTCTCCAGACATGCACACTTCCTGAATTTCTGCAGTTGTGAGTTGTACATATCAAATGAGCTCTGGCATCCTGTATTTATACTGCTCCTCCAAAGATTTTTGGCCCATAGATGATTTTAGGGGCTAAATTTCGCAAATGGGATAATTTTCCATGGTTTTCCGCAAAAAACAATTCGTCAATTTCCATTTTTTCTAAAAATGATTTGCCCAAATTCCATAGAATAAAATTGTTTTACCATACAAATCGCTGAATTTTTATAGAAACTATAGAAAATCCTTAGAGATATGAATAGTTTTACAAAACTTGTCAAACATTTTACATTTTTCATATTAAGGACTAGTAATATTAGCTCACATTTCTACATTTTAATACAAATTTCCATCCTTAAAATCATCCCTGGTCTGGGCCGACTTCCAATTCTGGAGGCTAAAAGCTCAATATTAAATATTTCCTTTAGCCGACTTGTCTTCTAGGGTTATGTCCAATGCTTTAGGGTTTCTTCTTGCTTCCTAGAATATTCTATTCTTGTCAGGGTTACACGTGGAGGTTAATACCTCCTGCAACTACCATAATATCAACACTCCCTCCTAGCTAGGGAGGTATTGAAAGCAATGGTCTTGAGCACAAACATACCATTCAACCCATAGCATTATCATAGCCATATAGACGATCTCATGATTAGATCACGAGCACCATCATCAGTATCAATATCATCTGATAGCATTAACTACACCATCTCTCGAAGCCATACTCCATCTGAGTAGTCAGGCATGATGCCTAATAAGTTACTCACTCCATAGAGTGATACAAGGACCATTCTTCTAATCCAAACATATGTCCTAGAAGAATAACTATTCCAATAGATGCTGGAGGCCACGCCATGGGATACAAGGATTATTCTTCTAATCCAGACATATGTCCTAGAAGAATAAATGTTCAGGACCATTTTCCATCTGGAGAATGTCTGCCCATCAACACACTGACTATCCATCTAGATGATAATCATTTTCAAAACTATTGATAGTCTACATGACAATAAGAACAATGTCATTTAATATAACACAACTGTGTCTATCCATAGTAGTACACAACTGCTATCCAGTGGTACACAACCACACTAAGTAGCACATGACTACTTAATCAATGACACATAGTCACAAATAGTGGAACACATCCACCTTAGTAGCATACATCTACTGTCCAGAGACATACAGTCTCCATAGAAATCATATCATTTGATATCAACCTGCATAAAACAATATCATGATATAAACTGAGTAATCTGGGCCATTCTTCCACTCACATATGTGGGATCTGGAAGAGCACCTGCCCTCAAAAAGTAAAACATCAACCATGGGCTATCTGGAATATTCTTCTCAAGCATATAAGAATAACTTTCCCTGATTTATGAGCCTGGACCATTCACCTAACTGGGCCATTCCTCCAGCACTAGTCATAGTGCAATCTGGAGAGAATGAGTCTGCCCTAGGGAATGCTTGTCCCTAATTGTTGAACCTAGACCATTCACCTAATTAGGCCATTCCTACGGAACTAATCATAGTGCAACCTGGATAGAATGAGTCTACTCTAGGGAATGACTATCCAAATGATTTCCTATTGGAAATGGCTGTCCTGCACCAACCTCCAAAACAAACCATTCTTCGAAACTGCTCACAACTGTGAACTTTGAAAGAATGTCTGCCCGACGAGGCAAACCATTCTACTTGACCACTACTCAGAGTGACTGCCAAGAAGAATGACTTTCCTAGACCATTCCCCCACACTAGCCACAAGGGGAATCGTTGTCTATGGTACATCAACAATCTATCGAACCATTTTCATTATGAAATTGACTGTCCGATCTAGAACATTTTCAGAACAGGAAAATGCCTGCTCATCAGAAATCTCAAACCAGTTTCCGAAATTGAAAGGAACTTCTCATCTTGGACCATTTTTCAAACTGAAAAATGATTTTCCATAAATCAATAACATATTAGCGCTCCCTCCCAACCTGCGAGTAATCTCTTCCTTTTTCAATAAGGAATTTGTCTCCATGAGCCCCATCTTGTTTCTTAAGTACACAAACTTTTCATCTTGGACAGGGGCTTTCTCAAAATATCTACTATCTGCTCATTGATGGAGATATACTGTAGAACCACTTCTCTCTTCTGGATTTTATCACGGAGGATATAATGCTTGATCTCAATGTACTTCGGTTTGTCATTGAACACTGGTTTTCTCTAAAGGCTTTCACATAGATCTGCTCATTACAATAGATCATGATTGGATTCAATACTTATATTTCCTACTAGCTCATGACATCATGGAAAAGCTCAAACCGAAACATATCCAAGTAGCACTTCTTCTATCATCATGAGAGTTTGTCATGGATTAGAAATCCATCATCCCGGACTTATGAGTAACCATTCTGATATACTATCTCTGTCATAGAAAGTTTTCACCACGCTTCTGTTGTGCATGAGAGGCTTTGCACCAAGTTGTTTGAATCCATACAAGGCCTTATTCCATCTACATACAAGGGTATCTTTCCGGTATACCTCAAAAACATTGCGGTTGCTCTACATACGTTTCTTCTTCAATTACTCTGTTGAGAAGAACAATATTTACGTTCATCTGATGTAAACTCCAACCCATGGATATTGCAGAAAATATAATGGCTCATGTAGAGGTATGTCTAGTTACTGGAACAATCTATCATCATAGTCTTCTCCTTCTGGGAGAACCTCTAGTTCTGGATCTCGCAATGCTTCCATTCATAAGTCTTTCATACATTGTTCTTCATCACATCTTCCATTTCTTCTACTTGATTGCTTCTAGTGGGTTCAAACCAAGCTGGTAGTCTTATGATTCTTGGTATAATAATTGGTTGTTCTGTATTTTCTCTCTTTCTTGGAATCTTCATGTTCTTCCTCATGTCTCTCTTTAGTTCTTGGGTCCATGGGTTCTTATATATGCCCTAAAGATTCCAACTTATTCCTTTCATCATAGAATCATGGATGTAGATGGAAAACCAAGGATACTTTAAGGATTCTTTTCTAAGAAGACTTCTTCTAGAGTCAAACTGAACACATGTTGTTTATCATGGCTACTACTTTCAATTGGAACATGGACATATACTTCATAATCCTCAATGGATCATATCATTTAGGATTAGCTCCCTCCTAATCCTTGCTTCATGTATGAATGCATGCTCTTCTTTTGGAATTCTGTAACCAACTCCCTCCATATAAAATAGTCCACACTTCTGTCTGCATCCTTATTGCTTTCCGCAAAGTGTCACAAGTCTTTTTCTAATTTCCTCTTGATTGCCGACTTCTTTCTGTTTTGACTTCTTCTGGATCTCTTCAAGTTTGATTCTGATTTCGGCTTATCTATAAGTTGTTACTTATATAATAGCTTCCACAAGAATTGTTACCAAGTATTGTCAACGTACTTCATCTTTTCAGATAAATTACTGGACTAGTAATCATCGTAATAGTAATCCTTATCTTGTTATTCTTCCATAGGTGTTGTTTCACTGACCATTTTATCTTCTAAGAAATAGATATATGTAGAGCACTCTAGGAGAAAGTTCTTTTCATATTCAACCCTCTTGGTGTAACAAAGTTGGCATATTCTTTCTTTCCATGGTTTTTTTGGGGATTTCCCAAGGGCCAATTTCACTATGCAACTCATGAGAATTAATTCTTATTTTAGCAATATTGACTCTCTTCTTTACACTAGTCAAAACAAAGAGGTACTTTTGATCTTCAAGGTTAGGGTTAATCACCTCCTTATAACATCTTAATTTTCTTTTATCCTCTAATTATTTATTGCACCATATATTCTCCTTAAATTTATTCCCCAATGATTTACCCAAGACTTGGCATCATTATGCCATCCCTGCTTGAGCCATTGGTGATTTTGGCTAGAGTTTGAAGCAATTTTGGGGAGCCTCTTACTATCCATGTTGTTTTTCTTGTTCTTGTACATTAAGTATCATAATTGTGCTCTCAATGGGGGAAATGATCGTTTTGACGAGGAGGATAGGATAGGATAGGGTGTATTGCCCTGAATTTTGAGATTATAAGTTATAAAATTCTTTTGGATATGCTCTATCTTTCTCCAGGATTCTTGAGAGATACTGCATCCCCAAACTTCATATCCATGTAAATATTATATCTTTAATTTTATATAAATATCATATATTTATTTGTGTGTGAATTTTTTTTTATATCTTTAATTTTATATAAATATCATATATTTATTTGTGTGTGAATCTTTTATTTTTTAAAATATTTTTATATAGTAATTTTTTTTATATTATATGTATTTATGAATCTCTTTATTTATTTATTTCTGAAGAAAAAAAGCAAGTAATTTTATTTCGAGTAAAAACAAAATTACAATTGTAAATTCCAAAAGCATTATTGTAGCTGATAGCTCAAACATCTCCAAAAAAACACGGAGTTTGAAAAAGGTAACAAAAAACCAAAAAAATACATCTGGGATCAATTATACATCCATCTAAAAAAGTTGGTAAGTCCCAATTTATTGTCTTGTACATAGTGAATAGTTGGGTCTACTAAAATTTCTATAAGTGCTCCTTAACAAAAAATGCTTAATCAAAATATTTGCTATATGAATCTGCACCAGAAAATTCCTATGTTAATAAAAAAGAGAGTGTGAAAAGGAAAACATTTAACAAGAGTGGACCACTAATCATATTTGTAGCCAGGAGTTGTGAAAATATTGTGAAGTTCCCACCTTGGCCTTTTCAATGATTTCCAAGGGCCCATGTCCAGTGCCACTCTAGCTTTTGAGAGCTGATATGCTTGTTGGTTTTGATCCTTGTAAACATGGTTGAAAGAGAGGTGAGAGAAATAGTATCTAAACCTTTTGATTTCTTGAAAAAGAGGGAGTAGGATGTAATTTTGCATAGAGAAAACATCATTTGTCCAATTGAATGTCAATAAAGAGTCCCCATATATGTGCATCTGTGAGATTCCTTTTTCCCTAGCTAGATGAAGAGTAAGATTTAAAGCCAATATCTCACTAAAATTGTTTGTTGCTTGTCCAAGGCCAATAGAGAAGGAGATAGTTTGATCTTCTGAGAGGTGGATAATGCCACCAACACTTTCAATAAATGGATTCCCTTGGACAACTCCATCGAAGAAAGCCCAAGGTATGTCTTTTTGTATGACGGTCTCTAGAAAAGGATTTTTAGTGTGAGAAGAGGGGCTCCATGGGTAGGTTGAAGAATGACAAGACTTTGTAGCGCATAGTGAGATGGTAATGATCAACACCCACAAACAAAGAGTGGTTTTGTAGATTGAAGTGTGTTGGATTTCCAACCATACTTTTCCTTAGTTGGGCATTTAAACTTCCATATCTTTTTCCCCCACCATGGGGAAGAGACTTCTTTGTTTTCTTGAGCTAGGGTCGTGTAGCCTAGCTTGGGGGTCTAACCCCCAGAAGGGTTACTCGACCAAATCAATTGGTCCTCCTGATCCGATGGAGAGACACAATAATTTTGAAGGGTGTTTTTATAGTTTGTCCATAGGTGTGCTTCTTCTACTCCCAATCCAACCTCTCTCCATGATAACCATCAGACCTGGTCCATGACATTGTCTCTTTTCCATATTTGATTAAGAACATATAACCCTCCTCTGTTTAAGTCTCATATAATGTGGTCTAGGATTATGTTGTGGTTGTTACTACCAAATTGAGGATCTTTACCTAAAAGCACTTGAGCCCCATTCCAAATTCACTAGATCAATCACTTAACAATGAGAGGGAAGGAATTTATGATGGCTTTCCAAGCAATGGATCCATTTTGGATATTTTTATTAGAGTTTATTATCCAGTCTATTATGGAATCCTGTGGAAACTAATTTACCTAAAGAGCTTGTGCCCAGAGGCCCATGCCTTTTATTAGTCCCTGGACATTTAGATTCCAGTTCCTTCGGTCTGTCATGGAACACTAGTTTTCTCTGAAGGCTTTCACATAGCTCTAATAATTACAATAGATCATGATTGAATTCAATACTTCTATTTCCTCCTAGCTCATGACATCGTGGCAAAGCTCAAACTGAAACATATCCAAGTATCACTTCTTCTATCATCATGAGAGTTTGTCATGGATTAGAAATCCATCATCTCGGACTTCTGAGTAACCATTCTGATATACTATCCTTGTCATAGAAAGTTTTCACCACGCTTCTGCTATGCATGAGAGGCTCTGCACTAAGTTGTTTGAATCCATACAAGGTCTTATTCCATCTACATACAAGGGTCTCTTTCTGGTATACCTCAAAAACCTCGCGGTTGCTCTACATACGTTTCTTCTTCAATTACTCTGTTGAGAAGAATAGTCTTTACATTCATCTGATGTAAACTCCAACCCATGGATATTGCAGAAAATATAATGGCTCATGCAGATGTATGTCTGGTTACTGGAACAATCTATCATCATAGTCTTCTCCTTCTGGGAGAACCTATAGTTTTGAATCTCGCAATGCTTCCATTCATAAGTCTTTCATACATTGTTCTTCATCACATCTTCCATTTCTTCTGCTTGATTGCTTCTAGTGGGTTCAAACCAAGTTGGTAGTCTTATGATTCTTGGTATAATAACTGGTTGTTCTGGATTTTCTTTCTTTCTTGGAATCTTCATGTTCTTCCTCATGTCTCTCTTTAGTTCTTGGGTCCATGGGTTCTTCTATATGCCCTGAAGATTCCAACTTCTTCCTTTCATCATAGAATCATGGATGTAGATGGAAAACCAAGGATACTTTACGACTTCTTTTTGAAGAAGACTTCTTCTAGAGTCAAATCGAACACATGTTGTTTATCATGTCCGCTACTTTCAATTGGAACATGGACATATACTTCATAATCCTCAATGGATCATATCATTTAGGATTATCTCCCTCCTAATCCTTGCTTCATGTATGAATCCATGCTCTTCTTTTGGAATTCTGCAGTCAACTCCCTCCATCTAAGATAGTCCACACTTTCGTTTGCATCCTTATTTCTTTATGCAAAGTGTCACAAGTCTTTTTCTAATTTCCTCTTAATTGCTGACTTCTTTCTGTTTTGACTTCTTCTGGGTCTCTTCAAGCTTGATTCCAATTTCGACTTATCTGGAAGTTGTTACTTATATAATAGCTTCCACAAGAATTGTTACCAAGTATTGTCAACGTACTTCATCTTTTCAGATAAATTACTTGACTAATAATCATCGTAATAGTAATCCTTATCTTGTCATTCTTCCATAGGTGTTGTTTCACTGACCATCTTATCTTCTAAGAAATATATATACAGGAACTATGCAAACATGGTATGTACAAGGACTATGTTACATAAGAATATTGTTACCTTGACTAGAAGAAGAAATCTGCTTCGTCTTGTTTGACTTTCTTTGAGGGTTCCTTTTCTTCGACAATTGTTGCTTTGTGTGTTTCCTTCCTTTTCTTTAACTCAGGACAATGATTCTTGTAGTGACCATATTTTTGACAGTTGAAGCATTGTATTTTTGACATATCCTTCTCTTGATTTGGTTTCTTCCTTGAGTCAAACCTCATCTTATTCCTGAATTTCTTGAACTTTGTTGTGTAGGCTTGATCATCATCTTTCCTTTGGAATTTCTCTTTTTCTCTAATCCTTGATTCTTCTTGTGCACAACAAGTCCAAAGTTTTTCAAATGTGGGATACTCCTTTCTTGTGTTCATGCTTGCGGAAAATGCATCCCATGTCTTGGGAAGGCCATTGAGTACTATATTTACCAGTTCCTTCTCTAAAACAATTTCTTCAATAGCGTGTAGTTGATCTCTTAATTGAGATATTCTCACAAGGTATGATGTTATGTTTTCATCATCATTCATTTTCATGTTACGAAGCTCATTCTTCAGACTCATTACTTGTCCAATGTTTCTGACTGAGAAGAGATTAGTTAGGGCATCGTACATCTTCTAAGATGAGTCAAGATGAGAGATGTAGGGTATCAAGTGGTCTTTTATAGAGTCCACTATGATACTCATGGCATTGATGTCATTGTCTTTGAACTTCTCCATAACTGCAACGTTCTGAGGTTCCTTCTCTTTTCCTTCTTCAAACTCTGGTTCCACGATGTTTCCTTTCATGATATCCAACACTTTATTCTTGGCAAGGATGAGATCAATCCTTGTCTTCCATGCTCTGAAGTTAGAAGCCCCTTCTAACTAGTTTTTTGACTTCATAGAGTAGGTCATGCATGCTTTGACTTTGACCAAAAATGCAAACTTGATGTCTTAGCTTGCTGAGAGTACTAGGAGGTGCGCTAGGTTAGGGCGCACTAGGATATCCATAAATTAGGTTAATCTCTTCACGTAAGGTGCCTCAACAAGAGGGTTAGGGTTTCATTGCTGCAACAAAAACTTTGACTGCAACTGCAACTGTAACTAAGCAAATCCTCCCAATCTATCTTCCACTGGTTAAACTGACTGAAGATAGTGTGGGCCCATAACTTGTTAGAAATAATAGGTGTTCTCGTTTAACCATAGACAATATAGCAATATTGTCACCCAACCATAGGCCAAAGCGACCCTCGAGCACCTTAACCTTGACAGAGAATAATTCCAGAAGCAAACCCTAGGCCTAATAGACAATCAAGGTAGCGTATCACTCTCCAGAGTTAGCATACCAAGCAGAAAGTCTAAACCATAACCAAGAGAGAGTCCAATCCTAAAACTGACTACACTAGTTGCAGTAGCTGCAACTGCAACTACTCTCCAGACTTGCGCACTTCCTGAATTTTTGCAGTTGTGAGTTGTATATGTCAAATGAGCTCTGGCAACTTGTATTTATATTGCTCCTCCTAAGCTATCTGGGCCGACTTCTCATTCTGGAGGCTAAAAACTCAATATTAAATATTTCCTTTAGTGGACTTGTCTTCTAGAGTTATGTCCAATGCTTTAGGGTTTCTTCTTGCTTCCCATAATATTCTATTCTTGTCAGGGTTACACGTGGAGGTTAATACCTCCCGCAACTACCATAATATCAACATTGTGGACATGCTCATGGGTTTGTTTCCAATTCAATCCACAATAAGATATTCCATATTCATCTTCCATAAAAAATGTACAGATGAGGAAATATATCCCTGTAGTCCTTGAAAATTTATCTATAAATGAGACATAATATAAAGACTTACTTAGTGATGGAACTTGGACCAACCTAAACACATTAATATATATCAACCGCATAATTCATTTTTCTCTTTTAGCACCAGTAGGGAATTTCAACCAATTATGTTTACGATAATTATAATGTTCATAGAGATC
Source organism: Picea engelmannii (assembly GCA_009831015.1). Lineage (NCBI taxonomy): Eukaryota > Viridiplantae > Streptophyta > Pinopsida > Pinales > Pinaceae > Picea > Picea engelmannii. Next base: position 464,464 of record ML788858.1, on the reverse strand, counting down.
AAAATCTAAGAAACAATAAAAATTCATCCAACCATACCTTTATTGTGCAAAAGTTGAAGACACTTCTCTCCAATATGCCCTAATCTCTGATGCTAAAACATTGCCTTCTATATAGGGACAATAGGGGTACTGTCTTCTTCTTTTCCCACCTAAGGACCAACGGAATAGTTGCACCCATCAGTCATAGTGTTTCCCAACAACTTGTATAGTGTTCCAAACCAAACTCCTCTTTCTAGCACCATGGATCCTTTAACCATCTTGCGTGTCTCCTTTTCAAAGATTATCTGCACACTTGCATTACTCAACTTACTCATGGACATTGGGTTTTTGGCCAACCTTGGAATATGTAGAACTCCAGGGAGGCTTTTAACCAATCCATCCTTTAGCATCAATTTGACCCTTCCACTTCCTATGATTTTCTCTCTCAAGTTGTCTCCTAGGAGGGAATTAGTTCCATCATACTTTTTATATTCATAGAACCACTCCCTATGGTGAGTCATATGAAACGAAGCACACACGATGATATACCATGTATCATGATCTAAGTGTGCACTTGTAGATTCTATGTATACATCCCCTCTATCTTTTGAGGTAATTTCCTTTGTGGAAGGAACAAATCCCCTACTTTTATCAATATTTTTAGATTTGCAATCTTTCTTCATATTCCTAGATTTACCTCATTTCCAACATTTTATTATAAGTTTTTCGAGAGATTTATACCTCCCTCTAGACTTCAATATATCCTAAGACTTAAATTTATTTCTATCTTGGGAATGACCTTTCACAAACAAGGCATCCCTGTTAATCCCCTCATGGATTTTTACATCATTTCTTCTGATAACAAATATGCAACTACATCCTCAAACTTTATTGTTTAGATGAATAATACTACCAATGGCCACAACTAGATTATCCTATGAATATTACAAATAACATAACAAGGTAATATACTTACCTTCTTCGGGCATCATAATATCAACATAGACTAATTGACTTACTGTAATATTAAAATCATTTAAATGCTTTGCCACAAAGTTGTCACCATCATTCATCCTAAGGAAGTACAACTTGCCCCGAAGAAACATTTTTTTACAAAGAGATTTTATTGATACAAAACCCCTAAGTTCTCCCTTAGCTCCTTAGCATTGTCTTCTTCTAAGATATTTAGTAACATTGAATCTAAAAGACATAGCCAAAAATTACTCTTCACCTTCGTATCAAACTTTTCCAAATTTTCTTTGGACATACTCGTAGTTAACTTTGTTTCTAAACACAACAACCCACTGATCTTTGTCCACAAGAAGATATTCCATCTTCATCTTCCATAACTCGAACCTCTAGTTGCTAAATTTCTCTATTTCTATTCTTCAACTGCTATCCATTTTCCTTTAGACAAGACTCACATGCCCAAAGTTTCCACTCACGAATGAGTTTATCACAAAACCAAGATACTTTTTTAACGCAAAAAAAAGCTAAACCCTAGTACTAAAATCATTTCCTTGAAAACCAATAACCGCCACCTTCTTGGACTCCGGAAAGGTGGCGATTGCGTCATGCACTTCGCGCTGGACCCTTGAAACAGGTGGGTCATTTCTAGGCTGGCAAGATGAGGGTTCTGCTGGACAACTTCCTCCTCGACGACACCCCCTCGGGTACCCGTGACGTGGTGGCATCGCTGCCCAAGCTCTTACTCAAAACGGCAGACTAACAGTCGTGCTCAGTGGAGGAGTCTTTGCCCACCCTCTGCTTTGGAAAGCCTACGCGTCCTCCACTGGGCCCGAATCTCTGCAAGGGAATCAATGTCTTCTCTGCGGAAAAGTTCTTAGAGCTTCAAACTTCTTTGCGAACATTCTCGACCCCATCTCACCACGATACTCGTATCCCCTCTTCTCGTTGTCATTTCATCCTTGGGGGCCAGGCCCACCTTGGTTCTCGTCCTCAACACCCCATACGGGGTAAATTAGTGTAAATTAATTTTAATTATAGTTGTATAATTTTTATTAAAGGGACTAATTTTTTTTATGCATAATTTTTTTTAGCATGTAATATGTTGTATTGTCAATTTCATAAAATTTAGGGAATTTTAAATTTTTAATAATAATTTTATATAATGATGATGATGGTTAACATTCATTGAGATTAAAATTGGTTTATCAGATCTTAAAAAAAATAAGAGATCACTTTTATTTAAAATGTTATTTAGATGCTTGAAAAATATTAAGAGAAGTGTTCCAAGATCACTAAAGTTTTGATGGCTTAGAAGGTTAGGAAGATTGATATCGTGACAAATATTTTGAAATTGGGATCTAATTTGGGTATAGGTAGAGCACTCTTATTTTAGCAATATTGATTTTCTTCTTTAAGCTAGTCAAAACAAAGAAATACTTTTGATCTTCAAGGTTAGGGTTAACCACCTCCTTATAACATCTTAATTTTCTTTTATCACCATAGATTCTCTTTAAATTTATTCCCCAATGATTTACCCAAGACTTGGCATCATTATGCCATCCCAGCTTGAGTCATTGGTGATTTTGGCTAGAGTTTGAAGCAATTTTGGGGAGCCTCTTACTATCCATGTTGTTTATCTTGTTCTTGTACATTAAGTATCATAGTTGTGCTCTCAATGGGGGAAATGATCGCTTCAATGAGGAGGATAAGATAGGATAGGGTGTATTGCCCTGAATTTTAAGATTATAAGTTATAAAATTCTTTTGGATATGTTCTATCTTTTTCCAAGATTCTAGAGAAATACTGCATCCCCAAACTTCATATCCATATAAATATCATATCTTTAATTTTATATAAATATCATATATTTATTTATTTATTTGGGTGCGGATTTTTTTTTATATCTTTAATTTTATATAAATATCATATATTTATTTATGTGTGAATCTTTTATTTTTTAAAATCTTTTTATATAGTATTTTTTTATATTATATGTATTTGTGCATCTCTTTATTTATTTTTTTCTGAAAAAAAAAAAAAAAAAAAATTTTATTTCGAAGAAAAACAAAATTACAATTGTAAATTCTTGTAGCTGATAGCTCAACCATCTCAAAAAAACGAGTGTGAAAAAGGCAACAAAAAACCAAAAAATTACATATGGGATCAATTATATATCCCTCTAAAAAAGTTGGCAAGTCCCAATTTATTGTCCTGTACATAGTGAATAGTTGGGTCTACTAACATTTCTATAAGTGCTTCTTAACAAAAAAAATGCTTAATCAAAATATCTGCTATATGAATCTACACTAGAAAATTCCTATGTTGATCATAAAAAAGAGAGTGTGAAAAGGAAAACATTTAACAAGAGTGGATCACTAATCATATTGTAGCCAGGAGTAAAACATTTAACAGAGTAATGCTTAGAAACATTAAACAGAGTAATGCTCAGAAACAACACTGACAAAACTCCATACGAGCTATGGAAAGGAAGACCAGCAAATGTGAAGCACTTCAGAGTTTTTGGAAGCAAATGCTACATCAAAAGAGAAGATGGAAGAATGGGAAAGTTTGTCTCTCATGTGGACAAAGGAATACTTGTTGGTTACTCAAGTACAAGGAAAGCATACAAGTGTTACAATCTAAGATTAAACAAAGTTGTGGAAAGCATCAACGTAACAATTGATGAAACATGCATACCAGAATCAAAGAAAGAAG
>ML788858.1:428226-457906 GCA_009831015.1 Picea engelmannii | reverse complement strand
TCGTTGTATTTTGGGAGTTACACTCTGTGGAAAATAGGGTTTGTGGCCAGTCCTGAAACTAGTCAAAATCAGGTGTTTTGGGTAAAAACGTCATAACTTCTTCATAATAGATCCAAATTTAGTGAGACCAAATGTGTTGGTTAGGGTAAAGTATTTAGTAGGCTTTGAAACAGTTTCATATCATTTCATTAAATATTTTGTGCGGGGCTCTCTCTACAAGGTCGCTCTTTAGAATAAGCCAGAATTCAGCAAGGTATGCCATTTTTGCTATAACTCATTTTATGAGAGGTTCCAAGTAGTGCCACTTGGAGGAATTACATAAAACATACTTAAGAACATTGTGTATCAGTTTCATATCTTTATACATTACAGGTTCAAAGTTATGATTACTTCAAGTTAGGGTTGTTGACTAATCCAAAACTAGGCATGTGAGACTAAAAACAAGTTTGATGAAAATGCTAGTGTTTTGTTTTTAAAAGTTAAGGAAGGTTTGCAAGAATGTGATGATATACACCAGGTCTATTACAGAGCTACAAATCAGATTTGGATGATGAAATTGATGAGGGATTTTTGTTGAGGTTGGTGCATGGTTGATGCACTTCTTTAAGGTACAGGTTGATTACAGGTTGGTGCATGGTTGATGCACTTGTTTATGGTACAGTTTGATTACAGGTTGGTGCATGGTTGATGCACTTATTTATGGTACAGGTTGATTACAGGTTGATTACAGGGTGAGGTACAGGTTGATGCATGGTTCAGACTTATTGGTATAGGTTTACAACAGTATATCTCACAGTGATAGTGTGACAGTGATTCCATCATTCTACTTCTACTTCAGGGTGGCAAGATGGGGCAAGGAAAGGTGGTTGTAGCCACCTTCTAGTTGTAGCCGGAGAACATTGGGGGTTGTAGCCTCCTTCTGGTTGTAGCCAAAGATTTGGGGAGTTGGAGCTTCCCTCAGGTTGTAGCCTGAGAAACTAGGAGGTTGGAGCCTCCTTCCAGTTGCAGCTGGAAAACAAAGGAAGTTGGTGCTTCCAATGAATGTAATTCTTCAAGACATATAAGAAAAATCATTCCGTGGTTTTCTCCCGATTTGGGTTTCCACGTAAAACACTGGTGTACTGTGCATGTGTGTGATTGTTTATTTATTACTGCTCAGTATTGGATAATGATTCTACATTGGTATAACATTTGAAGAAAAAGGATTATAATTACGTTAGTACCGATTCACCCCCCTTCTCAGTAATCCAACAAGCTTCCCACATATTGATGCCCACTCGAATCTGCACAATAGCCTTTGTTAGTCATGAAAACTAATTCACAAAAAGACAAGTCTACATAGGCAATCAAAGATAGATCAACAGCTCTGAAAAATAAGTGTCTGAATGATGCAATTCAGCCTTGAATATTGCTGTCTACAATAAGACTCTGCTATCATAAAAGAGAATTAGGCTTGTGATGAATAAAAGAATGAATGAAAACTGAACTATCTCAACATAAACTCAAAGAGCAAACCTTAGTATGCTTCTGCTTCTATCCTCCTCTAGTTCCTCCCTTCCTTTTGTCTTTTAGAAAATAAAATTTGGTTGAGGTAGTTGAACCACCTCTTTAGTTAAGTTAACTAAAGACTCAACCAAATTTTTACTTAAGGGGGAAGAGTAATAATCATAATAAGGGTTAAAATAAATAATAACTAGTAGGTGGGACCCCTTATGACTCCCTTTAGCTCATAACAATCATAACATAACTAGTTAGTTAAGCAAAACACACCTCCTTGTGGCTCCCATCATTATATTAACATTTGGAAATTATTCTCAATAATGTTTGAAATTGTTTCCAACATATATTACTAGCATATCCAAAAAGCATGCTGTATGAAAATATGAAGTCAACTGTCATCAACAATAAAGGAAAACTTAAAATCCATATTTCCCGGTTTGTGAGGCAATCTTTCCCGCGTTGAGGCTATCACCCTTTAGTCGTTCTGAACCTGCTTTAGGCTGTGTGGAATCTTTAAGCCTCATCTTGTTGATCATATGAGAGCAATCGTCCTTCCAATGCAAGTGAGAGCACACAGATTTACCAGAATAATTTGAAGATGCGGGAGGGGCCATAGTGGCCTTCTCTTTGAAAGAGGCATAGTAGGCCTCATTTTTCAGCCTTTTATTTGAATAACTCATTCCTATATGTGTGATTGATTAGAAAATAATCTTTTAAATAACCATACATGATAACTCCTTAAAAATATGAAGTAGATTTGGCTCAACAATATATCAGACTCATGCAATCCAATCAATACAAATTGTTTAACTATTTATCAATGAGCAGGTGAGTGGATAAAAGGTCCTGGGATATGTGAGGGGTTTGTATTGAGCGAAACATGATATGATGGGGGGGAAAAATACGGTTACTTCTCAAGGACAAAAAAAATCAACTACAAACCAAAGAAAACATCACTATAGTTCAACCAAGACATTGCTACTGCCAAACTTCTTCAACACATAATTTTTCTTGACTGTAATCAATTTTAGAACAGGGAGTGAAAAATGAATGTGGGAAGGTGATGGGGTTGTAATTAGTGAAAAGAGAAATAATGGTGGGGAAATGAGAGTAGGTACTGTTCACAAAATTAATCAAGTAATCCATATAATCATTCTGTCAAAAGGAGATACACCAACCAAATGATCATTGTGACCCAATAATAATTATTGTGTATTAACTAGTTCACTGTTCATAGTCAAATGTCTAACACAGTGCCATCAACAAGACAATATGCATTCCACAAAATATGTAAGGGATTTCTATTCCTTTTATTTATAACAATTCTCAAATGTGTAATAATAACCATTTCTGCTTTGTTAATCATCAAAATCAACCACTGCCCACACATTACTTCAATCATCAAATACACTCAAAAGTTGTTTTACAAAATTGCAATGAAGTTATACTGTTACTGCAATTTGGGCTTGTCATTTAAAATGCATGATATTCTTTAAACATACATAGTGGGCAACCAACCCAATAATCCATATTTAAATTGCAAAAACCTTGATTGTCATTTAAACATACAAACAACAACCACCATTCCAACACATGCTATGCACAAAATAATTCAATCATGCAAGTGTAATTCTGTCACTGTACAAGCCCAATTCAACGTGACTCTAAATAATCAAAATGTTGGGCTAGCCATCCAACAGAACGAGGCAACAACAACATGTCTGACCTCATAAAACAAAAAATCGAATTGCAACAAGGCCATGTTTAAAACTCTGCGACTATCTCTGAGTGCGCAACCAAAATTCCCATATCATACACAGTGACAACCACCCAAAATGCCCATATCATACACAGTGAAAACCACCCAAAACACCACGATGCAACATTCCCATTTTAAAATTCTAAACACACGGTCACAATATTAACTCAACCCATCGTACTGAGCTATCTATCTAATACGGTATTGCTTCAAATTAATCAACCTGCAATCAACCATGCTGTGTAAAACTCAAGCTCATCCCTAATGATGCAATCAAATAGCCATAACGCATACAGTGGATGGATTTTCTATAGTAATCTCAATTTCAATAACTATTTTTCCCCAAAAAACTCATAGTTACAGTGACCATTTATTCGTGGCGTAGTAACACCACACATACAAATGCATTATGCACACATATCATTAAACAATTGTAACCAATGCAGAGCTAACATCCAAATAATATTTAGTGCAAAAAGAGAGTGACTGTGTACCAACCAATCAACCAATTCAATGGTGAGCCTATACTTGGACTGTCGTAACAATCAACAACCGACCTAACATGTTGTGGCAACCACACATACCCACGCATCGACATGAAGCAAGGCTATGACTTTCTCAATTAAAACAATGTTGGGTTATAAAACACAACGAGAGCGAATGTGTATTTTGAATTGTCCAATTAACAATGTAGGATTTATCCATTGTAATAATACAGGGAGTGACTAGATACCAAAACCACACGATTGTCACATAACCAATTTGGCAAGTCTGTACTCAATTCGGTCAACAATACATACCAATCAACAATAACCAATAGTATACCTGACAGGACCCAACGGTCTTCTCTATCAACCCTTAGACTAGAGGAGCTAAGGGTTTTCTCTGTGGCCAACACAGGGAGAGAAGGGCTGACTCTTCTCCATGGTGAAAACCTCCGAGACCAAGGGTGTATACATAGAGAAAACCACAACTTATTCCATGGACAGGGTGACAAAAACCTGTGACAGGCGAGGCCATAACAGATGAGCGAGGCTATAATTCGGCCTGGTAATGATACTTGACACACATAGGGTATAACCCTCGTGGATATCCAGTCAAACAAACACAACGCCGAGGTGAATTCAGGGCCAAGGAGAACAAAATAACCCTCTATGCGACCTTTAGTGGTGAAAACAAACCAATGCCCAAGTGGACAATGCGCAGTAATGCAAGCGCTTCCAACCATTAAACCCCATAAAATCCAAAGACTGGATACAACGATACAAAAACGTGAAGACAACCAACCACCCAAAACCAAACCAAGACCCTCCAACTAAACCAACAAGGATAACAAAGAGCCCTTATGGCCACCAACACCCAGGATGACCAATAACACTATGACTTCAACATTATTGCAGAGAAAGCCATCAACGCTTCATTCGAGAATCACAATTTTACACAGTTGAAATACTTAAAGAAATCACAAACCAATACACCTGAGCCAATATCAATTTCATAACCAGAGAAGACTCACGAATGGCCAAAAAAAGACATACTTGTAATCAAACACCTTAAAACGCAAGTTGGCCGAGTGGTTCCTCTCTGTTAAGAAATCAGAGCATAACCACAGTAACAAGGTTGAACAATAGCCTGACTAGGGTGGAGGCCAACGAAAGGAGTAAGGGTGACGTGTAGTAAATGCACGTCACCTCCACACTCAAGTTCATTTAATTTCTTAGTACACGCTAGTCATTAACTCAACAAATCATCCAATCTGAACCATGCATCGAGACAAACAACTCTTAATTGCCAAGAGTGCCACCCACATCACATATTACCATTTCAACTATGCATGCCAACTATGTTTCTATATAACTTCAATAAATTGCATGGCTATCATATGTTAGCTAGGTTTTACCATGATACCATTAATGTATATAGTGTAGCATGTTAGTATAGAATAGTTTCTTCCCCTTGCATTTTTGTTCTCATTGCTTAATCTCCTTTTAATTTTTCCTTTATTTGTTGTTACTAACATATGTCTGCTGCAGGTGTCACAAGTAATAGATCCAAGAACAAACAATAATGGTAACATAGGTCATTGTAACATAAAACTTGAGCCTGGAGGAACAAAGAACACGTATAATACGCCTGATCCATCATCCCATAAAAACAAGATGTCATCAACCATGTAAGCAGTGTTGAACAATAACATAACATTTAAATAAGAACCAGATCTGATCTCCAATCTAGAAGGGGGTCCCACCTACTAGTATTATTTAGCTTTATAATAATAGGCTTTAGCAACACTTTGCGGGAAAAAACTTCGTGACGATTTTTAATCGTCAACAAACTGGCGAATCCACAGGGAAATTTGTTTTCAACAGATTTAGAACTCAAAACTCATGGTCCTGCAGACCAAGAACAGTAATTTTAGAATATGAAACCAGAATAATTATGCAACAAGGGGAAGTGAGTGGATTTAATGAAGAAATGACCGAGAATTTGGGAATAGCTTATGAAAAATGTTAAGTATGAGGGGGTTTATCCCTGTATGCATAATCATTCAACCATAATCGACTCTTATTTCAAGGAGAAAAATTAATGGATCTGATCTTTTATTTCTCAAATGGACAAAGAAATGGAAAGAAGAAGCAAGAGATAACTAATCTCTTTATAAGACAACAATGAAGGTAGATAACAAATTCAAGTGTGTCTTTAGGGGAGCATCATAACAGCCATGTAAGCTTGATTGTTATTGACTAACAATATCTCGCAAGAGTGTCACTGTGGCATAACTGATCCAACATCTTATTCTCGACTGAAAAGAAGACAAAATGCAAAATCAAACAGAATAAAATTGTAGCAGAAATAAAGTGATAGAAAAGTAAAAACGATAGGAAATGTTTAAACAAAAAACAAAAATCAACTACTGTAAGCAGAAAAGGAAAAAAAAATGAAACTGAAAACAGAGCTAGACTACTAAAATACAGAAAATCCGGATATCGTTAGAAATTTTCAAATTGGTTCCATGTAATGCTTTAAGTGAGAACTGTTAGTGCTGTAGGAAAACAATCACTCCTGTAAATCCTTCAGAATGTAAGAATTTGTACCTAAGACAAAAGCGATCTTGAAATGACCCAACCATAATTTCTGAAATTTTGAATGTCTTCCCTTATTAGTGTGAGCCGAATCCCATAGCAAATTTTTTTCATTGACCATGAACTTGATAGTCTTAACACTCTTATTGAAATACTTGTTAACAGTTTGTTGTGTCCTTTTGATATTAACCAAAGAAAACATCCTTTGTTCTTCCAAATCTAGTAGTGCGTTTATCCTTTGTGAAACATCTGAAGAATTTAATTCTTCGATCTATATCATCAACGTTAAGGAAGAAAGTTCCAACTCGGCTGACAAGAGGGCTTCTTGACCATAAACAAGTTGAAAAGGAGTACAACCAGTGCTTACCTTAGTGGTAGTTCGATCTTCCCAGAGGGTGTAAGTGAGGAGAGTGTGCCACTGACGAGGCTTATCTTCGATGATCCTTTTGACGATTCTTACTAGATTTTTGTTGGTAGACTCAACCTGCCCGTTTCCTTGGGGGTAATAAGCTGATGAGGTAAAATGTTTAATCCCCAACTTGGCTAGAAATTGAGTCAACTTAGCATAAATGAAAGTGGGGCCATTATCTGTATAATTTCTAATGGAAGACCAAATCTGGAAAAAATATTATTTTCAAGGAAAGAAATTACCTGATCGTCTGTGGAATGCTTAAGTGGGACAACTTCATCCCATTTTGTAAAATAGTCTATGGATGTCAAAATAAAAACTTGCCCAACTGAAGAAGGGGGATTAATTGGACCAATAAAATCCAATCCCCATTATGAAAAAGGAAAGTATGGTAGGACAAGTTGTAATGACATGGCTGGAAGGTGTTCTTTCCCATCAAATTTTCGACACTTGTCACAAGATCTCGAAAAAACATAAGAGTCATGAAAGATCAAAAGCCAATAGTACCCCTTTCTAATAATCTTGAAAGCAGTGGTTTGGCAGAGAAATGACCTCCTATATGAATGACAAAACTTGAAGAACCATGAGCTTCTTGTAACAGTTTCTGTGCATCTTCATTGTTTACACAACAAAGCATCACACCATCAACCGATCTTCGAAATAAGAAGTCTCCTATAATGACATATCTCGCAGATTCAAGATGGAGTCTTATCCCTTGATGAGTGTCTAAGTTGTCTGGACATCTTTGGTTCTATAAACAATAAACCAAATTCTTGTAGCAAGGATGTTCAGACACAGGGAGGATCTAATTGTCAATATAAAAGAGGGCTGAAAGGGAACTATCCTCTTCCTCAATTTCTTCACCATTCTCAGCATGCTGAGCCAAGTGAAGGGCTAGGTCACATCCCTTGATAGTGGTAGAAGTCACGATATTTAAATCATGCTCCTGAATCTTGGCAAGCTAATGTGCAAGCTTTCCTGAAAGATAAGTTTGTGAGAGAAAAAACTTGACAATAGGTAAGGGGACCTTTACCAACGTATGCTTACCTAAGATGTAATGTCGAAACTTTTCAACAGCCTTAACAAGAGAGAGATCATGTTTTTCAATAAAAGAATATTTAAATTCATCATCAGAAAAACTTTGACTCATGTAAGCCACTGGTTTTTCATTTCCTTGGTCCCCATTTTGCATAAGTACAACAAAAACTACCTCCTCGGTGGCATTAGTATATATCGTAAATTCTTTCTCAAAATATGGCTTCGCCAAAACTGGTGCAGAACTAATTTCTTTCTTAATCCCTTCAAAAGAATTTTTGACATCATCTGTCCAAGAAAAACAATGATCCTACTTAAGCAGATTATGAATTGGCTTGACCATTACTACAAAATCTGGGACAAATCTATTGACGAAGTTAATAACACCCATAAAAGCTTGAACCTCTTTCTTGGAAGTGGGAGCAGGAAGATTAAGAATAACAACAATCCTTTCAGTATCAATGCTTATTCTTGAATCAGAGATGATGTGTCGAAGGAGCTTACCTTTAGTAACACCAAAAATTGACTTGGAAGGGTTTAGAGAAATGCCAAATTTCCTACATCGCATGAGAACTTTCCTCAGATGACCAAAATGATCCGATCATATTTTAGAGTATACCGTTAAGTCATCAAGATAGATCTGGATGATCTTACCAATCAAATCGTCAAAATCTAATTACATAGCTCTTTGAAAGGTGGCACCTGCATTAGATAAGCCAAAAGACATACGTTCATAAGCAAAGGTACCCCAATGAGTAATAAAGGTGGTTTTATATTTATCTGCCCTTTTTACCTTGATTTGATTGTAAACGGAAAACCCGTCAAGTAAGGACATCATTTGTGACCCTGCAACTTGCTGCAAAATCATTTCCATGTTAGGGAGAGGGAAGTGGTCTTTTATACTAGCTCGATTTAATGCATGAAAATCGACACACAATTTGATCTGACTAATTGTTTTCTGAATAGGAACCAGATTTGATACCCATTCAGAATACTTGACTGGACAAATGATTCCATCCTTCAAGAGTTTCTCCAACTCCTTTCGAATAGTTTCTTCTAGCACAGGGTTGATGGGTCTTTGTTTTTGCCTAACTGGTTTCATGCCTTCCTGAATGGGGATGGCATGCTAAATCAAACCATGATCAAAACCACGAAGATCCTCATATGACCAAGAAAAAACATCCTGAAATTCACCAAGCAGCTTGGCAAACTTCACTCTCTCCTCATATGAACATTTGGCACCTATTTTAACATTCTTTGGAGTCTCGGGTGTCCTAATGTTCAAGGATATGGTTTCACCCACCTTCCTTCTCGAATCTTCTTCTTTCTGTTTCTCCTTGTTTCCTACATCACTCGAAGAAAATGAACTCTCTAGAAGAGTCAAGCCTTTAGGAATCTTGTTATCTTCTATGGATATAATTTCCATAGGCTTAAAAGGTTCATTTTGAATAAAATAACAAATGCTCTCATTGTTAGGGAAGACCTACCAAGATTCTATATTGTCGGGGATATGCGGATGATATAGGGATTGAAAGGTACAATCAGGTCTATGTGGCAGAAGTTGTCGATTAGGGGAGGCTACGAAAACTGCTAACTGATATGCCATTGAGTTTAAATCCCTCTTAACATGAGTGATGTTGAAAGATAAAAGGCTCGAGATAAGAGCCCAAACAGTTTGGGTGTATCGTTTCATCAACTTGTTGCTAGGAGAGTAAATTTTACGCACAAGATTCGCAACAAGCTCGGAATCCCCAAAAACTGAAAGGTGACCAGAGCCAAGGTTATAAGCATTTCAATGTCTAATAACAAAGCTTCGAATTCAATGACATTGTTAGTGCAAGTGAACTCCAACCGGTAAGAAAATTTATGGATTTTTCCTACATGAGAAATCAAGATAATGCCAGCTCCATTACCTTCACTAGAGCATGAACCATCAAAGTGCATGTGCCACATGCCATCATCTAAATCGATTTGTTCCGTGGGAGTGTTATCCTCCTCAGAAAATATGGAATACACTCCTAGGTCCTCTTCGATATAGTCTATGTTAGGCTGTGGGACACTCTCTATGTAAGGTGATATCCTTCCTTATTTAAGGACTATAATGTTTTTCTCATTTCAAGGAACAGATAAATGTGTTCCATCGAGTGAGAGGTATCCACCTGTTGAGGCTTGCCAATCTCTCCCTAAGATGATTGAGTAATTGCTTACCGACATATCAATTACCTGAATGTTGAGGGTTGTCCTTATTTCAGGATGAGCGCACAAAACTAAGGTCACATCCTTAACCTCGCCTATGGTCGTTTGTTGTAGACTATTATAGGAGAGCATGCTTCTGGTGTTTTCTTTTGTACAAGACAAGCCTATCTCTTCCATAATAATCTTCGACATCACACTTGGGCCTGAACCATCATCAATGAGGCAAGAATGGGCAATTTTATCCATAATTTTTACAGAAATATAAAAAGAGGGATTTTTTACAGGGTATCTAAAGTTATGTACACCTACTTTATTTAGAGAAGAATCCTCTTCATTCAACTCTTCATAAATATTGGTTACAACGAAGGCTTTTACTTCCATGAATTTTTTCAGATGCATTTGTTGTTCAGGGACAACAACCATGTCTAGAAGTGTTGCATCTACTTTGATGTTGGTCAACTAATTCAAGATATTGTATTTGGAAGAGGGGAGAGGAGGAGTGATTCCTTGAATCTCAGGAACCTTAGGAACCTGGACAGTAACAACGGTTGAGGATGAGCTTGGGCCAAAAGAACCGTAGGGAGGATCAAATTTTCCCTTGGGAGCATAGGCTTTGTTCCTAGTATTGATGACCATGACATCCTCTGGCTCTACAAAATATAGGACAACGATGGTATATTCTGGTCTTTTACCAAATATCTTATCTATGGCACTCTTCTTTACCTCACACGTGGTTTCCTCGTGGTGTTCCTCGCATAAGTTACACCAACTCTGAGGCAATATAGCCTTAGGTTGAAAATGATTTTCAACCGGATTTCGAAAGGGGGGTGCAGAAGAGAATGAAGCTCCAGGGGTGAGGGGGGAGACAGTTCCTTTCCATTCATATGCTATCATATGATTGTTCATGTCTTGCACTAGCTGTAAAAGGGTAGACATGTTTGTTTGTCTAATTGATTCTCCCTGGGGAAGCCCTGTTCTTTCAAGTTGTTCTTCATAATCCGAGCAAGTATGCAGAGTAGAGCCGAGATTATCAATGGATTTTTCCTCAAGCTTATGATGGTAGGGGGAAGGAAATGCATTGTAGTAATGCATGAAAGCAGTTTGGTTCTGAGGGTGGATGAGTTTGCGGATTTGATTGTATAACTTGGTGAAACAAAAGTTGAAGGACTTGATGGTCTCACCATCCTTATAGGTAATGTTATTATACTCCCTTAACTTCTCGGCTGGGATTTTAGAGTGCCCATAAGTGGATCAGAACCAATAGATTAGCTCTTCCCAAGTAGACAAAATCTTAGGAGGAAGGTCAAAGAAGTCAACCAAACCTTTCCTTCCAAGGAATTGACGAAGAAGCGCATGAAAGTATCATTGTTGTTGGCCCCTATGTTATGACAAGCATTAGAAAATGCCACCAGGTGTTTGTTTGTACTGACAATGTTATTTCCTGAAAACCTAGGAAGGTGCTCTTTAAATTTTGGAAGTGGACGAGTAGCAGGTGCTAGGTTAGGAGGAGAGGACACATGCCATGGTGTGGTTGTGGCGTCTTCTTCGAACTGAAAAAGCCCATACTATTTAATGACTTTGGTGGGGTTTGTGGTAGATTGTATAGGGAAATGGTGGCTATATAAGCTACCAATCACTAATGATGATGAAGATTGAGAAGATGGAGCACATACTGTGCCACCAGAGCCACCGCTAGATGCCATCCCGTGGATGATAGATGAGGGAAAGAAAGATGAATTGGATGAATCATAGAAAGTTCTTCTTAGAGCACTTTGTTGGGCAGATAGCACAACGTTTCTTCTTCATATTTCAACAATAGGATTGGTTTCAGGTGACAAGCCTCTTCTTCTTTTAGAAGCGTGATAATCTAAGGACATGAAAGAAAGGCCAAAACTTGAAGAAACAAAAGGGTCACTGTTGATTTCTAGGCTATCTATGTCTATCTTCCAATTGTTCTTGAGCACTAATATCTCGTTCAATTGCTGCCCAAGAATGGTTAAGTTTAGTATAGGTGTTGGTAGTGTCTAAGATGGTATTAAACAAATTCAGAGCAATGCTGGTCTGGTCTTTAAGACCGAGCTCAATATTGGGCTACCTTGCAACATGAACGATCACTAAGAAAAAAACAGTGAAAGAATCAATATCATAAAAAGAAAGATGTATCGATGAAAATCAAGTATAAAAATTAACCAGAGAGATATCGAAGATGTCCCCAGTATGGTCGCCAAATAAATGTTGAGGAAAAGATATGAAATGATCTTACTCAAGCATTTTTAGATTTTTCTTGGCTAAAGAAAAATAGACGAGAATATCACCCTATGTTTATAGCCAACAAAAATAACATCCTAACTCACAAGTATTAATTACGAGTGCTTAGGTTAGTCTTTTATCAATAAAAAAGATTGTTGGAAATTTACTTTGTATGTGATTTTCTGAACATATTAGTTGCTGAAATAAATGTAAAGATAGAAGTAAAGTCACCAAGATGATAATCAAGAAAAATGAGACATAAAGCAATCCTTTATTTCATTCCAATTCACCAAAGAGTCATTTTCTTTACAAAATCTCATACAAAAATTTTGGACCAAAGTCAAACTTAGACATCCTCGATGGAACATACAAAAGAACCTCTGACAGAAAACCAAAAACTGAACTCTAAAAGCTGGATCAGCTTGCCACAGATTGCTGCCCACTTGACTCTGGACAATAGCCTTTGTCAGTCATGAAAAGTAATTCACAAAAAGACAAGTCTACATAGACTATCAAAGATAGATCAACACCTCTGAAAAACAAGTGTTTGAATGATGTAATTCAGCCCTGAATATTGCTGTCTACAATAAGACCTTGCTATCATAAAAGAAAATTAGCCTTGTGATGAATAAAATAAAGAATGAAAACTGAACTATCTCAACATAAACTCAAAGAACAATCCTTAGTATTCTTATGCTTCTATCCTCCTCTTGTTCCTCCCTTCCTTTTGCCTTTAGGAAAATTAGAATTGGTTGAGGTAGTTGAACCACCTCATTAGTTAAGTTAACTAAAGACTCAACCAAATTTTTAGTTAAGGGGGAAAAGTAATAATCATAATAAGGGTTAAAATAAATAATAACTAGTAGGTGGGACCCCTTGTGACTCCCTTTATCTCATAACAATCATAACATAAATATTTAGTTAAGCAAAACACACCTCCTTGTGGCTCCCATCATTATATTACATTTGGCAATTAATCTCAATAATGCTTGCAATTATTTCCAAAATATATTACTAGCATATCCAAAAAGCATTCTATATGAAAATCTAAAGTCAACTGTCATCAACAATAAAGGAAAACTTAAAATCCACATTTCCCGGTTTGTGAGGCAATCTTTCCCTCGTTAAAGCTATCACCGTTTAGTCCTTCTAAACCTGCTTTAGGCTGTGCGGAATCTTTAAGCCTCATCTTGCTGATCATATGAGAGAAATCGTCCTTCTAATTCAAGTGAGAGGACACATATTTACCAAAATCATCTAAAGATGCAGGAGGGGCCGTTGTGGCCTTCTCTTTGACAGAGGCGTAGTAGGCCTCGGTTTTCAACCTTTTATTTGAATATCTCATTCATGTATGCATGATTGATTAGCAAATAATCTTTTAAATGACCATACATGATAACTCCTTAAAAATATGAAGTAGATTTGGCTCAGAAATATATCAGACTCATGCAATCCAATCCATACAAATTGTTTAACTATTTATCAATGAGCAGGGGAGTGGATAAAAGGTCTTGGGATATGTGAGGGGTTTGTATTGAGCGAAACATGATATGATGGGGGGAAAAAATACGGTTACTGCTCAAGGACAACAACAATCAACTGAAAACCAAGGAAAACATCACTGTAGTTCAACCAAGACATTGCTACTACCAAACTGCTTCAACACAAAAATTTTCTTGATTGTAATCAATTTTAGAACAGGGAGTGAAAAATGAATGTGGGAAGGCGATGGGGTTGTAATTAGTGAAAAGAAAAATAATGGTGGGGAAATGAGAGCGGGTACTGTTCACAAAATTAATTAAGTAATCCATATAATCATTATGTCAAAAGGAGATACACCAACCAAATGATCATTGTGACCCAATAATAATTACTGCGTATTAACTAGTTCATTGTTCATAGTCAAATGTCTAACACAGTGCCATCAACAAGACAATATGCATTTCACAAAATCTGTAAGGGAGTTATGTTCCTTTTATTTATAACAATTCTGAAATGTGTAATAATAACCATTTCTGCTCTATTAACCATCAAAATCAACCATTGCCCACACATTACTTCAATCATCAAATACACTCAAAGTTGTGTTTCAAAATTGCAATGAATTTATACTGTTACTGGAATTTGGGCCTGTCATTTAAAATGCACGATATTCATTAAACATACATAGTGGGCAGCCAACCCAGTAATCTATATTTAAATTGCAAAAGCCATGATCGTCATTTAAACATACAGACAACAACCACCATTCCAACACATGCTATGCACAAAATAATTCAATTATGCAAGTGTAATTCTGTCACTGTACAAGCCCAATTCAACGTGACTCTAAATAATCAAAATGATGGGCTATCCATCCAACACAACGAGGCATCAACAACATGCTTGACCTCATAAAACAAATAATCGAATTGCAACAAGGCCATGTTTAAAACTCTGCGACTATCTCTGAGTGCGCAAGAAAAATGCGCATATCATACACAGTGGTAGCCACCCAAAACACCATGATGCAACATTCCCATTTTACAATTCTAAACACATAGTCACAGTAGTAATTCAACCCATCGTGCTGAGCTGTCAATCTAATATAGTATTGCTTCAAATTAATCAACCTGTAATCAACCATGCTGTGTAAAACTCGGGCTCATCCCTAATGACGTGATCGAATAACCATAACGCATACAATGGATGGATTTGCTATAGTCCTCCCGGTTTCAATAACCATTTGGCCCCAAAAAACTCATAGTTACAGTGACCATTATTCATGGCGTAGGAACACCACACATACAAATGCATTATGTGCGAATATCATTAAACAATTATAACCAATGGCAAGCTAACATCCAAATAATCTTTAGTGCAAAAAGACAATGACTGTGTATCAACCAATCAACCAATTCAATGTTGAGCCTATACTTGGATTGTCGTAACAATCAACAACTGACCTAACATGCTGTGGCAACCACACATACCCACACATTGACATGAAGTGAGGCTGTGACTTTCTCAATTAAAACAATGCTGGGTTATCAAACATAACGAGAGTGATTGTGTATTTTGAATTGTCTAATTAACAATGCAAGATTTATCCATTGTAATAACACAGGTAGTGACTAGATACCAAAACCACACGATTGTCACATAACCAATTTGGAAAGTCTGTACTCAATTCGTTCGACAATACATACCAAACAACAATAACCAATAGTAAACCCGACGGTCTTCTCTATCAACCCTCATACTGGAGGAGTTAAGGGTTTTCTCTGTGGCCAACACAGGGAGAGCAGGGCTGACTATTATCCACGGTGAAAACCTCCGAGACCAACGGTGTATACACAAAGAGCACCATAACTTATTCCGTAGATAGGGTGACGAAAACCTGTGACAGGTGAGGCTATAACAGATGAGTGAGGCTCTAATTTGACCTGGTAATGATACTTGACACACATAGGGTATAACCCTCATGTCTCTCCAGTCAAACAACCACAATGCTGAGGTGAAGTCAGGGTATATTTATCATGTATTCTGCTGTGCATAATAATTAATGTTAATTCCATGTATTATTTATGTCAATAGTAATTTTGTGTTGACTCTGAGTTTAAATGTGTTTAACCTGTTTTAAATGCATGTTATTAATTAAGCATAAAATGATGTTGTTCCGCACAGTAGCGTCCGCCCGACCAGTGGGTTGGATGACGGCCAGTGAGGCATTACAGTTTGGTATCAGAGCATTACAATATGAAAGAGTGCTACACCAAGGGCCCATGTCCAGTGCCACTTTAGCTTTTGAGAGCTGATATTCCTCTTGGTTTTGATCCTTGTAAACATGGTTGAAAGAGAGGTGAGAGAACTAGAATCTAAACCTTTTGATTTCTTGAAAAAGAGGGAGTAGGATGTAATTTTGCATAGAGAAAACATCATTCGTCCAATTGAATGTCTATAAAGAGTCCCCATATATGTGCATCTTTGAGATTCCTTTTTCCATAGCTAGATGAAGAGTAAGATTTAAAGCCAATATCTCACTAAAATTGTTTGTTGCTTGTCCAAGAACAATAGAGAAGGATATAGTTTGATATTTCAAGAGGTGGATAATGCCACCAACACGTTCAATAAATGGATTCCCTTGGACAACTCCATCGAATAAAGCCCAAGGTATGTCTTTTTGTATGATGGTCTCTAGACAAGGATTTTTAGTGTGAGAAGAGGGGCTCCATGGGTAGGCTGAAAGAATGGCTAGACTTTGTAGCGCATAGTGAGATGGTAATGATCAACACCCACAAACAAAGAGTGGTTTTGTAGATTGAAGTGTGTTGGATTTCCAACCATTGCTTGAAGACAACTTCTATAGATTCTCCATCCTAGGTGCACGAAGGCCCAATTTTCCTTCGTATTTTAGACCAAACTTCCTTGGAGACGGTATATGCCATAATGGAATGATAGTTTGATTCATTATGTTTTTTTGCATAGGTTGCATCTTCCTGACCCATTGGAATTCCTTCGTTGAAATTCACCCCAAGTGGGTGCCTTATTGAGTAAGAGGAGACACATAAATAACTTTTCCTTAGTTGGGCATTTAAACTTCCATATATTTTCCCCTCACAATGGGGAAGAGACTCCTCTATTTTCTTGAGCTAGGGTCGTGTAGCCTAGCTTGGGGGTCTAACCCCCAGAAGGGTTACTTGACCAAATCAATTGGTCCTCCTGATCTGATGGAGAGACACAATAACTTTGAAGGGTGTTTTTATAGTTTGTCCATAGGTGTGCTTCTTCTACTCCCAATCCAACCTCTCTCCATGATAACCATCAGACCTGGTCCATGACATTGTCTCTTTTCCATATTTGATTAAGAACATAGAACCCTCCTCTGTTTAGGTCTCATATAATGTGTTCTAGGAGTATGCTGTGGTTGTTACTACCAAATCGAGTATATTTACCTAAAATCACTTGAGCCCCATTCCAAATTCACTAGATCAACCAATTACCAATGAGATGGAAGGAATTTATGATGGCTTTCCAAGCAATGGATCCATTTTGGATCTTTTTATTAGAGTTTCTTATCTAGTCTACTATGGAATCCCGTAGAAACTAATTTACCTAAAGAGCTTGTGCCCAGAGGCCCATGAATTTTATTATTCCTTGCACATTTAGATTCCAGTTCCTTCAGTCTGTCATGGAACACTATTTTTCTTTGAAGGCTTTCACATAGCTCTATTAATTACAATAGATCATGATTGAATTCAATACTTCTATTTCCTGCTAGCTCATGACATCGTGGCAAAGCTCAAACTGAAACATATCCAAGTAGCACTTCTTCTATCATCATGAGAGTTTGTCATGGATTAGAAATCCATCATCCCATACTTCTGAGTAACCATTATGATATACTATCTTTGTCATAGAAAGTTTTCACCACGCTTCTGCTGTGCATGAGAGGCTCTGCACTAAGTTGTTTGAATCCATACAAGGTCTTATTCCATCTACGTACAAGGGTCTCTTTCTGGTATACCTCAAAAACCTTGCGGTTGCTCTACATACGATTCCTCTTCAATTACTCCGTTGAGAAGAACAATCTTTACATTCATCTGATGTAAACTCCAACCCATGGATATTATAGAAAATATAATGGCTCATGCAGATGTATGTTTGGTTACTGGAACAATCTATCATCATAGTCTTCTCCTTTTGGGAGAACCTATAGTTCTGAATCTCACAATGCTTCCATTCATAAGTCTTTCATACATTGTTCTTCATCACATCTTCCATTTCTTCTGCTTGATTGCTTCTAGTGGGTTCAAACCGAGCTGGTAGTCTTATGATTCTTGGTATAATAATTGGTTGTTCTGGATTTTCTTTCTTTCTTGGAATCTTCATGTTCTTCCTCATGTCTCTCTTTAGTTCTTGGGTCCATGGGTTCTTCTATATGCCCTGAAGATTCCAACTTCTTCATTTCATCATAGAATCATGGATGTAGATGGAAAACCAAGGATACTTTATGGCTTCTTTTTGAAGAAGACTTCTTCTAAAGTCAAACCGAACACGTGTTGTTTATCATGGCTGCTACTTTCAATTGGAACACGGACATATACTTCATAATCCTCAATGGATCATATCATTTAGGATTATCTCCCTCCTAATCCTTGCTTCATGTGTGAATGCATGCTCTTCTTTTGGAATTCTGCAATCAACTCCCTCCATCTAAGATAGTCAATGATTTCGTTTGCATCCTTATTTCTTTCTACAAAGTGTCACAAGTCTTTTTCTAATTTCCTCTTAATTGCTGACTTCTTTATGTTTTGACTTCTTTTGGGTCTCTTCAAGCTTGATTCCGATTTCCACTTATTTGGAAGTTGTTACTTATATAATAGCTTCCATAAGAATTGTTACCAAGTATTGTCAACGTACTTCATCTTTTTAGATAAATTACTTGACTAATAATCATCGTAATAGTAATCCTTATCTTGTTATTTTTCCATAGGTGTTGTTTCACTAACCATCTTATCTTCTAAGAAATATATATACAGGAACTATGCAAACATGGTATGTACAAGGACTATGTTACATAAGAATATTGTTACCTTGACTAGAAGAAGAAATCTGCTTCGTCATGTTTGAGTTTCTTTGAGGGTTCCTTTTCTTCGACAATTGTTGCTTCGTGTGTTTCCTTCCTTTTCTTTAACTCAGGACAATGATTCTTGTAGTGACCATATTTTCGACAGTTGAAGCATTGTATTTTTGACATATCCTTCTCTTGATTTGGTTTCTTCCTTGAGTCAAACTTCATCTTATTCCTGAATTTCTTGAACTTTGTTGTGTAGGCTTGATCACCATCTTTCCTTTGTAATTTATCTTTTTTCTCTAATCCTTGATTCTTCTTGTGCACAAGTCCAAAGTTCTTCAAATGCGAGATACTCCTTTCTTGTGTTCATGCTTGCGAAAAATGCATCCCATGTCTTGGGAAGGCCATTGAGTACTATATTTACCAGTTCCTTCTCTGAAACGATTTCTTTAATAACGTGTAGTTGATCTCCTAACTGAGAGATTCTCACAAGGTATGATGTTATGCTTTCATCATCATTCATTTTCGTGTCATGAAGCTCATTCTTCAGACTCATTACTTGTCTAATGTTTCTGACTGAGAAGAGATTAGTTAGAGCATCATACATCTTCTTAGATGAGTCAAGATGAGAGATGTAGGGTATCAAGTGGTCTTTTACAGAGTCCACTATGATACTCATGGCATTGATGTCATTGTCTTTGAACTTCTCCATAACTGCAACATTCTGAGGTTCCTTATCTTTTCCTTCTTCAAACTGTGGTTCCACGACGTTTCCTTTCACGATATCCAACACTTTATTCTTGGCAAGGATAAGATCAATCCTTGTCTTCCATGCTTTGAAGTTAGAATCCCCTTCTAACTTGTTTTCTGACTTCATAGAGTAGGTCATGCTTGCTTTGACTTTGACCAAAAACGCAAACTTGACGTCTTAGCTTGCTGAGAGTACTAGGAGGTGCGCTAGGTTAGGGCGCACTAGGATATCCATAAATTAGGATAATCTCTTCACTTAAGGTGCCTCAACAAGAGGGTTAGGGTTTTGTTGCTGCAACAAAAAATTTGACTGCAACTGCAACTGTAACTAAGCAAATCCTCCCAATCTATCTTCCAGTGGTTAAACTAACCGAAGATAGTGTGGGCCCATAACTTGTTATAAATAATAGGTGTCCTCGTTTAACCATAGACAATATAGCAATATTTTCACCCAACCATAGGCCAAAGCCACCCTCGAGCACCTTAACCTTGACAGAGAATAATTCTAGAAGAAAACCCTAGGCCTAATAGACAATCAAGGTAGCGTATCACTTTCCAGAGTTAGCATACCAAGAAGAAAGTCCAAACCATAACCAAGAGAGAGTCCAAGCCTAAAACTGAACACACTAGTTGCAGTAGCTGCAACTGCAACAAATCTCCAGACTTGCACACTTCCTGGATTTCTGCAGTTGTGAGTTGTATATGCCAAATGAGCTCTGGCAACTTGTATTTATATTGCTCCTCCTAAGCTATCTGGGCCGACTTCTCATTCTGGAGGCTAAAAACTCAATATTAAATATTTCCTTTAGCCGACTTGTCTTCTAGGGTTATGTCCATTGCTTTAGGGTTTCTTCTTGCTTCCCATAATATTCTATTCTTGTCAGGGTTACATGTGGAGGTTAATACCTCCCACAACTACCATAATATCAACACTGTGGACATGCTCATGGGTTTTTTTCCAATTCTAGAACAACCCATTGATCTCTATCCACAAGAAGATATCCCATATTCATCTTCCATAAAAAATGTACATATGAAGAAATATATCCCTGTAGTCCTTGAAAATTTATCTATAAATGAGACATAATATAAAGACTTACTTAGTGATGGAACTTGGACCAACCTAAACACATTAATATCTATCAACTACATAATTCATTTTTCTCTTTTAGCACCAATAGGGAATTTCAACCAATTATGTTTACCATAATTATAATGTTCATAGAGATCAAAATCTAAGAAACAATAAAAATTCATCCAACCATACCTTTATTGTGCAAAAGTTGAAGACACTTCTCTCCAATATGTCCTAATCTTTGATGCTAAAACATTGCCTTCTATATAGGGACAATAGGGGCAATGTCTTCTTCTTTTCCCACCTAAGGACCAATGGAATAGTTGCACCCATCGGTCATAGTGTTTCCCAACAACTTGTATGGTGTTCCAAACCAAACTCCTCTTTCTAGCACCATGGATCCTTTAACCATCTTGCGTGTCTCCTTTTCAAAGATTATCTGCACACTTGCATTACTCAACTTACTCATGGACATTGCGTTTTTGGCCAACCTCGGAATATGTAGAACTCCAGGGAGGCTTTTAACCAATCCATCCTTTAGCATCAATTTGACCCTTCCACTTCCTATGATTTTCTCTCTCAAGTTGTCTCCTAGGAGGGAATTAGTTCCATCATACTTTTTATATTCATAGAACCACTCCCTATGGGGATTCATATGAAATGAAGCACACACGATGATATACCATGTATCATGATCTAAGTGTGCACTTGTAGATTCTATGTATACATCCCCTCTATCTTTTGAGGTAATTTCCTTTGTGGAAGGAACAAATCCCCTGCTTTTATCAATATTTTTAGATTTGCAATCTTTCTTCATATTCCTAGATTTACCTCATTTCCAACATTTTATTATAAGTTTTCCGAGAGATTTATACCTCCCTCTAGACTTCAATATATCCCAAGACTTAAATTTATTTCTATCTTGGGAATGACCTTTCACAAACAAGGCATCCCTGTTAATCCCCTCATGGATTTTTACATCATTTCTTCTGATAACAAATATGCAACTACATCCTCAAACTGTATTGTTTAGATGAATAATACTACCAATGGCCACAACTAGATTATCCTATGAATATTGCAAATAACATAACAAGGCAATATACTTACCTTCTTCGGGCATCATAATATCAACATAGGCTAATTGACTTACTGTAATATTAAAATCATTTAAATGCTTTGCCACAAAGTTGTCACCATCATTCATCCTAAGGAAGTACAACTTGCCCTAAAGAAACATTTTTTTCAAAAAGAGATTTTATTGATACAAAACCCCTAAGTTCTCCCTTAGCTCCTTAGCATTGTCTTCTTCTAAGATATTTAGTAACATTGAATCTAAAAGACATAGCCAAAAATTACTCTTCACCTTCGTATCAAACTTTTCCAATTTTTCTTTTGACATACTCGTAGTTAACTTTGTTTCTAAACACAACAACCCACTGATATTTGTCCATAAGAAAAAAAAAAGTAATTTTATTTTGAAGAAAAACAAAATTACAATTGTAAATTCTTGTAGCTGATAGCTCAACCATCTCCAAAAAAACACGGAGTGTGAAAAAGGCAACAAAAAACCAAAAAATTACATATGGGATCAATTATATATCCATCTAAAAAAGTTGGCAAGTCCCAATTTATTGTCCTGTACATAGTGAATAGTTGGGTCTACTAACATTTCTATAAGTGCTCCTTAACAAAAAAATGCTTAGTCAAAATATCTGCTATATGAATCTACACCAGAAAATTCCTATGTTGATCATAAAAAAGAGAGTGTGAAAAGGAAAACATTTAACAAGAGTGGACCACTAATCATATTATATTTGTAGCCAGGAGTTTTGAAAATATTGTGAAGTTCCCACCTAGGCCTTTTCAATGATTTTCCAAGGGCCCCTGTCCAGTGTCACTCTAGCTTTTGAGAGTTGATATGCCTCTTGGTTTTGATCCTTGTAAACATGGTTGAAAGAGAGGTGAGAGAAATGGTCTCTAAACCTTTTGATTTCTTGAAAAAGAGGGAGTAGGGTGTGATTTTGCATAGAGAAAACATCATTCATCCAATTGAATGTCAATAAAGAGTCACCATATATGTGCATTTGCGAGATTCCTTTTTCCTTAGCTAGATGAAGAGTAAGATTTAAATCCAATAGCTCACTAAAATTGTTTGTTGCTTGTCCAAGGCCAATAGAGAAGGAGATAGTTTGATCTTCCCAGAGGTGGATAATGCTACCAACACCTTCAATAAATGGATTCCCTTGGGCAGCTCCATCGAAGAAATCCCAAGGTATGTCTTTTTGTATGATGGTCTTTAGACGAGGATTTTTAGTCTGAGAAGAGGGGCTCCATGGGTAGGATGAAAGAATGGCTAGACTTTGTAGTGCATAGTGAGATGGTAACGATCAACACCCACAAACAAAGAGTGGTTTCGAGCAATCCAAATGCCCTGTGCAACAATCAGGGAGAGATCTTTGTAGATTGAAGTGTGCTGGATTTCCAACCATTGCTTGAAGACAACTTCTATAGATTCTCCATCCCAGGTGCATGAAGGCCCAATTGTCCTTTGTATTTCAAACCAAACTTCCTTGGAGACGGTACATCCTATAATGAAATGATAGTTTGATTCATTATGTTTTTTTGCATAGGTTGCATCTTCCCGACCCATTGGAATTCCTTCGTTGAAATTCACCCCAAGTGGGCGCCTTATTGAGTAAGAGGAGCTACATAAATAAATTTTCCTTAGTTGGGAATTTTAACTTCCATAGATCTTTCCCCCACCATGGGGAAGATACTTCTCTGTTTTCCTGAGCTAGGGTCGTGTAGCCTAGCTTGGGGGTCTAACCCCCAGAGGGGTTAATCGACCAAATCAATTGGTCCTCCTGATCTGATGGAGAGACACAATGATTTTGAAGGGTGTTTTTATAGTTTGTCCACATGTGTTCTTCTTATACTCCCAGTCCAACCTCTTGCCATGATAGCCATCGAACCTGGTTCGTGACACTATCTCTTTTCCATATTTGATTAAGAATGTAGAACCCTCCTCTGTGTAAGTCTCATATAATGTGTTCTGGGAGTATGTTGTGGTTGTTACTGCCAAATCAAGGATCTTTACCTAAAAGTACTTGAGCTTGAGCCCCATATACAATTCACTAGATCAACCAATTACCAATGAGAGGGAAGGAATTTATGATGGCTTTCCAAGCAATGGATCCATTTTGGATCTTTTCATTGGGGTTTCTTATCCAGTCTGCTATGGAATCCTGTGGAAACTAATTTTCCTAAAGAACTTGTGCCTAGAGGCCCATGCCTTTTATTAGTGCCCACAGATTCTTAGATTCCAGTTCCTTAGAGAAAAGATATATATTTTTCATCCCCCAACCCCCAAGTCCTTTGGGGATGGTGACATGTTTCCAAGAATCCAAGACAAGAGATCTTTTGTCTTTCGAACTAGAACAAAGAAATATGTAGGAGAGATGTCATATTTTCCCTGAAATTCCCTTGGGTATCCAGGCCAGGATAGTCCAATAAACATGAATGTCTTCCAAAACTTCTCTTACTAGAACTGGTTTGCTTGCTCTAGAAAGCCACCTATTGCACCATGCATTTACCTTCTTTTCTACTTTTGCGAGGAGACACCCCCAATCCTTTTTAAGATAACCATTTTCTTTGAGGTTAAAACCAAAATATGTCAATCTTGATACCGAGTCTCTTACCTGGCGTTTTAGGATCCGAGATATATAAGGTTTTTCCTGATATGACAACCCCCAGATGAAAAGAGAGGACTTATCCATATTTATGTGCATTCATGTTGATTTGTAAAAAATAGAGAGTATATCCTTTAGGTGTTCCACATATTGCATCTCCCCTTCACAAAAAATTAGGATGTCATACACAAAAATATGATGAGAGAGTGATAAATTAGGGTTGACCACTATTCCTTTCACCTGTCCATTTGAGATTGCGTTTAGAAGCAGACGGTTGGGATCTCCTACAACTAGAAGGAAAAGGAGAGGGGAGAGAGGAAATGCCTGCTTGATTCCCCTTTCAAATTTTAAGAAAGAGGTTGTAGATCCATTGACCAGTAGATTAAAAGAAACAATGCTTATACAATTTAAGACCCATTTACCCAAGTCACAAATGAGTGGCTAAAACCCATATGAATGAGGTGAAGCTAGATGTAAAGCCAACTTACTCTATCAAAATCCTTGAATAGATCGAATTTGAAAATGATCGCTTTTAGTTTACCTTTGTGGATAGGGTGAATTCCTTCTTAGGTTAACCCTATCGCATCATGAATTTGATGCCCCTTAAGAAATCAAAATTATTTAGAAGAGATGTGGTCTAAGAGGAGTTCTTTCAATCTTCTTGCAATCAATTTGGTGATGATTTTGAATATGTTGTTGTAGAGCGAGATGGGATTGAACTGGTCAAAAGATCTGGGATTATCATATTTGGGTATCAAGGAAATAAATATAGAGTTGAAGGTTGATAAGAATTGTCCCGAGGACTTGAGTACCCCACCAACCTTAGGATATCATTCCTTAGTCAATCAAAATAGTTTAGATATAATTCAACAATAAGGCCATAAGAGCTTGGGATCTTTTCTTTCTGAAAACTGTGAAGAACTCCTAATAATTATTCCTTGGTTACTTCAACAATGAGCTTGTCATTTACTTCTTGATCAATGAAACTTCGAAAAAGGTTTGCAACATTAAGGATGGCATCTATAATCGCATGTGAATCACCCTTGAACAGATTCTTAAAGTGATGGGTCCCTTTTGCTGCAATTTCCTCAAAAGATGTGGCTTGAGATCCATCTAGGCTATCAACGACCCAAATGGTGTTGAGGGCCTTTCTTCTGTTTGCAAACAAATGAAATACTTTTGTGTTATTGTCACCAACTTGCAACCATAAGGCACAACTCTTCAACATTTATTCTTTTTCTTTGTCTAAAATAATTTCACTTCTGACCTATTCTAGGATTTTTAAATTATCCTTTTGCTTATCTAAAAGAGGCCCTTGTCCTTCTGCATCAAACCACTACTACAATTTGGATTTCAAGTCTAAGAGGGTGTTACCTTCTCTCTTCCTTCATTCCTTATTCCATGAGATCACAACTTCCTCGACCCATTTAATATTTGAGAGGAATTGAAGTGGGGGAAACTCTTGCAAGGATGGATTGTAGTGGTTCTAGTTCTCCTTGATCACTTCTAGAAATGAGGGGTCTTCCAATAAAGAAGAACTTAATTTGAATGGGATGGGGGGGTTTTCCACATGAGGGCTAGTCCCAAGAAAATGGGACTATGGTATGATTCCCCACTTGAAGAGACCCATTGTCATATCTTGATAATTTCTTTTAGAAAAGATTTAGATAGAAGGAAACAATCCAATTTCTTTGCCATTCTCGCCTCCCCTAAATGTGTATTTCTCTAGGCAGGGGAAAGATTTGTAGGTTGTATGTCAAATAGGTCAGATGTCTCTAGATTATTTATCAAAAACTATGCAAGCATGTCCAATTGAGCTACCAAGACCCAAATTTCATAGGAACCCAACATAAATTTTAGATATCCTCCAATTATTGCATGACCAGATTTTATCAATGAGGTTTGGAGGGTGCGTTCCCAAAATGTTCGCCAATCTGAATATGGCCCATAAATGTTGAGGCATAAAAAATTCAATTTCAAGTCAGATGAATGTAGGGAGGTTCCCAAACCAGCTTGCATTGCCTAAGAATTTTTAAGATGAAATGTATTCCTTCTCTAGCTAGTTAGTAAACCTCTAGACCAACCCTAGGAATCAGTGGCTAGGAAGTCCCATCCAGAAAGAACTGTTGAAAGAGTTTTTATCGCTTTCTCTCTTTCCATCATCATTTCTTGAAGGAATAGGATTGACAAATTATGAGTATCTATCAACTATTTTATGGAAAATTTTCTTGAGGGATTAGCCAATCCTTTGCAGTTTAGGAATAAGATGATCATGATGGGATTTTCCCTAGGGAATTTTCTCTAAGGGCCCCAATTAGTGACTTTTTTTTCCCCTGAACTAAACTTTGAATTCACCTGTTTTGAGCCATAGAGAGGAATTTTTTTCGGCAACTCTGAGAGGTTTTTGGTCCCTTTCTTCATAAGGACCCAAACCACCCTCCACACCTTGGATGAGGGTGTTTTTTGTTTGAATCCTAGGTTGGAGGTTGTATTTCACATCACAAGAGATGGAGGAAGCCATTGNTCTATAGACCAGTAGAGACTAGGCATGTGGAGATGTCACCAAAGAGTGCAACCCTGACACCTGAATATTTGTGAGGGGGATTAGGGATGAGGGTTGAGGACTAAAGAGGCTTGAAAGGATAGAAAGGAAATACTTTCCAAATCCCTCTTCGTAGTTTGTATTGTGTTCCCCAAAGGACCCAAAATGTAATTCCTAGTCAACAGAATGAGATGAATGGGGAGGAAGGGTATTTGACATACCCATAGAGAGTCCAATGCCTGGTAGTTTGGGAGTTCCCTGGATTCTATAGTTGGTCCTGGTCTCTTCCTTCTTCAATTGTTGCTTTGTTAGAGATTACAAATCTTGTGTAGGATCTTTTCGATAAGGTTTGACGATGTCTCCATCACAGGTTTCTTCACCCACACTTTTATTCACACCACTCTTGAACAGTATTGGATGAGGTGGTCGTAAGAGTCATACCTCTCACACTAAAAATGGATTCCCTCGTAATCTAATTCTTGGAGAAAAGTGCCATTTCCCCTCTAAATTGTGATAGATTTTTCTAAGCCTCCCGCCAACCTTAAACCCATAAGGATGTGGGCCATTCCCATATAACCAATTAACCAAAAGGAGAGATCGATTTCTTAGAAGAAGCCCAGGTCCAATCTCCCAGAACACTTCTTTTGACTAAATAATTATGGGAAGTCTAGGGAATATAACCCACATCAGAGTGACCTCGAGTCTTTTAGAGGTTGCATTGAAGCCCATTGACCATTTTTGTCCACCTTTTTTTGTCTGTCTTTGTGAAGGCTTTGAATTTTGCTTGTTTTGTACGTCCTCAAATTTGAAGCTAATTGAGTTTTAGCTTCACTTGTTAGTGGTCAAATCCCATGCTAGAAAACTAACCATGCCGATCTAGGCCGGGCCCTCCCATCCTCTTCTCTCTCTAGAGACATGTGCCTCTTCGTGGCCTAAGGTACTCATGGGAAGATTTCAAGCACCATAGGGTAGACTCCCATTGCATCAAAGTCCAATAACCTCTATCTATCTCGGAAAAGCTTTCCTAGCTCCGAGATTGGCTCCTCGAAAAAATTCAACAATTTGTTATATATATATATATTCTCACCTCAACCCTGTTGGGTATGTGTTATATTCTTTGCATGTGTGTGTGTGGGCACGTTAGATACGACAATTGCGTCTAACGATTCCCATTTTTTTGGTCGATTTTTTCTATTTTTAGCGGATTTGTAAATTAAACCTGGATTAAGGGATTAGTGTTTTGGTATCCACGAAATACCTAAAAACATTGTATATATTGTATGGCGAATGGTGAAATTTGATATAATGAATATAAGAAAGGTTTTCCCGGTTGAGGGTTTCCGGTATAAAATCTCTGTGTACTCTGTGTATGAGCCATTGATTAATTTCTGTATTGCTTAAGAATCTATATGCATTGCTTTGCTTCGTACGTTTAAAAATTACATGTGGTATTAGAGCTCATTTTTGGCTTCAGAGGGACGCCTTTGTTGTTGAGGGTTTGGCTCGATCTTGATAGATCAAGTTTATCTTGGGTCTGTGATAAATCGTGGTTTAGTGGGAGCTTTTTCTGTGGAGATTCGAGTAAAGAAAGAGGAATGGCAAGCTCATCTAGAATCGAGATAGAGAAGTTCAACGGTAAAAAATTTGAGCTATGGAAGCTCAAGATGGAGGACCTTCTTGTAGACAAAGAACAATGGATTGCTGTGGACCCTAGTACATAGCCTACTGGTACACCATCTACTAGCACACCGACTACTGGTACACAAGCTACTAGTACACAAACTACCAGTACACCAACCACTGGTATGTCGAAGGAATATTGGGACAAGTTGGACAGAAGAGCAAGGAGTACTATTCGACTCTGCCTGGCAGATTCAGTGTTGTTGAATGTCTCAGGAGAATCTACAGCCAAGGAACTATGGGATAAGTTAGAAAATTTGTATCAATCAAAGTCCCTGGTAAACAAGTTGTTTCTTCAAAAGAAGCTGTATCATCTTAGGATGGAAGATGGATATTCTGTGACAGAACATATAAATTCCTTTAATACTCTGGTAAGTCAACTTGGATTTGTTAATATTACAATTGCAGAAGAAGATAAGTGTATTACTTTGTTATGTTCTTTGCCAGACTCTTGGGATAATCTGGTTGTAGCAATAGGTAGTACCACTCAATCTACATTGAAGTATGAGGATGTAGTTGCATCCTTGTTATCTGAAGAGATGAGGCGAAAAAGCATGGATGGCCACAACACAGATGCTTTATTTGTAAGAGGGTGTACCCAAGACATGAACCCTGGTAAGCCTTCGGGATGGAGATCTAAATCTACAGGTAGATCTAAGTCTCCAGGAAAATCTTTGAGGAAATGCTAGAAGTGTGGTAAAATAGGGCATTATAAGAAAGATTGCAAGTCTAAGAAGGTTGAAAAACCAAAGGGATCTGATAGTACTTCTTCCACAGAGGTGAAAACCTCCACTGAAGAAGGAGGTGATGTTTACCTAGCATCTACAAGTACACATGTAGACCATGATGTATGGTTGATCGACTCAGGTGTGTCATACCATATGACTCCTCACAGGGAGTGGTTCTTTGAATATGAAAAATATGATGGTGGTGATGTATTCCTAGGAGATGACTCGCCAACAAAAATCTTGGGACGTGGAAGGGTTAAGTTGCTGCTAAATGATGGAAGTATTAGAACTCTTCCTAGGGTTCTACACATTCCAAAACTAGCCAGGAGCCTAATATCTGTAAGCAAGTTGGGTGATGCAGGAGTGAAAACTGTATTTGAAAAGAACACTTGCAAGATGGTACGAGGAGCAATGGTGTTGATGAG
>ML788858.1:409412-426908 GCA_009831015.1 Picea engelmannii | reverse complement strand
TGGAGATTAAAAGAGATTGTGCAAACATGAAACTCTGGTTGAATCAAAGAAAATATGTTGAGACGATATTGCAGAGGTTTAATATGCATGGAAGTAAACCGGTCAAGGTTCCTATTCCTATAGGTGTAAAGTTATCTGCAGATTAGTGTCCCAAGACACAAGAAGAATAAGAGGATATGTCCCATGTTCCATATGCCAATGTAGTTGGCAGTTTGATGTATGCAATGGTTTGTACTAGACCAGACATTGCACATGCACTGGGAGTTTTGAGTAGGTATATGTCAAAACCAGGGAAGGAGCATTGGACAGCAATAAAGAGGGTCTTCAGGTATCTTCGTGGCACCACCAGTTATGGATTGTGCTACCAAGGAAGACCAGGATTGGATAGAGTGGTGGACATACATGGCTTTGTTGATGCAGACTGGGCTGGAGATTTGGATCACATAAAATCTACAAGTGGGTATGTTTTTAACTTATTTGGAGGAGAAATCAGTTGGATGAGCAAAAGACAGGCTATAGTGGCACTCTCAACTACAGAAGCTAAATACATGGCAGCCACTCATGCAAGCAAGGAAGCAGTATGGTTACAAAGATTATGTTCAGGTATTGGGTTGGTACAACAAGCAGTGAGATTAGATTGTGACAGTCAGAGTGCAATATTTCTAGCAAAGAACTGAGCTTATTATTCGAAGACAAAGCATATTGATGTTCAATATCACTTTGTGAGAGACATGGTTGAGGAAAAGAAGGTGTTGCTGGAAAAGGTTGACACTTTGAAGAATATTGCAGATTCATTGACAAAGTCCGTGAGCACAGAAAAGTTCTCCTAGTGTAGAGAAACAATGGGCATTGCTGCCCTGGATTGTTGACTATATAATTCCTTGGACCCCTGGATGCAAAGAAAACAACAAGTGGGAGAATGTTGGGTATGTGTTATATTCTTTGCATGTGTGTGTGTGTGGGCATGTCATATATGACAACTGCGTCTGACAATCCCTATTTTTTTGGGCGGTTTTTGCTATTTTTAGCGGATTTTGCTATTTTTAGTGGATTTGTAAATTAATCCCGAATTAAGGGATTAGGGTTTTGGTATCTACGGAATACCTGAAAACATTGTATATATTGTATGGAGAATGGTGAAATTCGATATAATGAATATAAGAAAGGTTTTCCCAGTTGAGGGTTTCCGGTATAAAATCTCTGTGTACTCTGTGTATGAGCCATTGATTAATTTCTGTATTTCTTAAGAATCTATATGCATTGCTTTGCTTCGCAAGTTTAAAACTTACAAACCCCATATTATCCTTCCCTATTGAAGTATGGAGATATAACCTCACCCCTATACTATAATATTAGGATGAGGGACCATATGTTTCATGAGGGTTGTGGGATGGAAATGACCCTGAATAATGGAGCTAAAACTAATTGGGTTCGCACATACATTTCCATCAATTTGTTACAAAATGATGATCGCGACTTCTCACATGATACAATAATAATATAATATCTAGGGTTGGAAGTATCATCAAAGATAGAGAAAGTATGTCGAGATTGAACTCACTCCCACTGGTAATAGTATACCCTTTGTAATGTCAGGATGCTCACTCCTAACAGAGACAACTACCTCAATGGATATGTTAAGATACCTAACCACTAACATTGGCAAGGATATGCACATGTATTACTCAATTTTTGTGCCATATGAACTTTGTAGCAAGGGTCATAGTTATAGGTGATATCCTCATAGAATCCCATGTGCAACATGTTTCATCTGATACCTCAGCTTGGTGTGAGATGTTTAACAAGATACTTATCCTTGGTGCAACATTTCATCACTTCACTGCCTTCTATAGAGATACTATAAAACATCATAATTTATTTGTATTACTTTCAGGTATTAAATTTCTAATTTCTTAATATATTATGGCACAATTGTTCTTCCAAGATGACCCTTCATGAGGAATCTAGGAACAAAAATACCACTTAACCTATACTTGGATGGTGCACCAATATGCCTCCATCAGGATGATGTCACAACTAGCACAAGATAGTGCTAATATGTGTGTCTAAATATATTATAGGATTTCCGACATTAGAAAGGTGTAAAGTGGGATCCGATGGGTCGAATAGCCACCAGGGTGCAACAAGGTAGCCACATGTGACTATGACTGGATTGTGTTGAGGAAAAGATATGAAATGATCTTACTCAAGCATTTTCAGATTTTGCTTGGCTAAAGCAAAATAGACGGGAATCTCACCCTATGTTTATAGCCAAAAAAAATAACATCCTAACTCACAAGTATTAATTACGAGTGCTTAGGCTAGTCTTTTATCAATAAAAAATCTTGTTGGAAATTTACTTTTTATGTGATTTTCTGAACATATTAGTTGTTGAAATAAATGTAAAGATAGAAGTAAAGTCACCAAGATGATAATCAAGACATATGAGACATAAAGAAATTCTTTATTTCATTCCAATTCACCAAAGAGTCATTTTCTTTACAAAATCTCATACAAAAATTTTGGACCAAAGTCAAACTTAGACATGCCCGATGGAACATACAAAAGGATCTCTAACAGAAAACCAAAAACTTAACTCTAAAATATGGATCAACTTGCCACATATTGATGCCCACTCGAATTTGCACAATAGCCTTTGTCAGTCATGAAAACTAATTCACAAAAATACAAGTCTACACAGACTATCAAAGATAGATCAACACCTCTGAAAAAAAAGTGTCTGAAGGATGTAATCCAGCCTTGAATATTGTTGTCTACAATAAGACCCTACTATCATACAAGAGAATTAGGCTTGTGATGAATAAAATAATGAATGAAAACTAAACTATCTCAACATAAACTCAAAGAGCAAACCTTAGTATGCTTCTGCTTCTATCCTCCTCTAGTTCCTCCCTTCCTTTTGCCTTTAAGAAAATCAAAATTGGTTGAGGTAGTTGAACCACCTCATTAGTTAAGTTAACTAAAGACTCAACCAACTTTTTAGTTAAAGGGGAAAAGTAATAATCATAATAAGGGTTAAAATAAATAATAACTAGTAGGCGGGACCCCTTGTGACTCCCTTTAGCTCATAACAATCATAACATAACTAGTTAGTTAAGCAAAACACACCTCCTTGTAGCTCCCATCATTATATTAACATTTGGAAATTATTCTCAATAATGTTTGAAATTATTTCCAAAATATATTACTAGCATATCCAAAAAGCATGCTATATGAAAATCTGAAGTCAACTGTCATCAACAATAAAGGAAAACTTAAAATCCATATTTCTCGGTTTGTGAGGCAATATTTCCCTCATTGAGGCTATCACCCTTTAGTCCTTCTGAACCAGCTTTAGGCTGTGTGGAATCTTTAAGCCTCATCTTGCTGATCATATGAGAGCAATCGTCCTTCCAATGCAAGTGAGAGCAATCTTCCTTCCAATGCAAGTGAGAGCACACAGATTTACCAGAGTCATCTAAAGATGCGGGAGGGGCCATAGTGGCCTTCTCTTTGAAATAGGCATAGTAGGCCTCAATTTTCAGCCTTTTATTTGAATAACTCATTCCTGTATGCGTGATTGATTATAAAATAATCTTTTAAATAACCATACATGATAAATCCTTAAAAATATGAAGTAGATTTGGCTCAACAATATATCAGACTCATGCAATCCAATCAATACAAATTGTTTAATTGTTTATCAATGAGCAGGGGAGTGGATAAAAGGTCCTGGGATATGTGAGGGGTTTGTATTGAGCGAAACATGATATGATGGGGGGGAAAAATACGGTTACTTCTCAAGGAAAACAACAATCAACTGCAAACCAAAGAAAACATCACTGTAGTTCAACCAAGACACTGCTACTGCCAAACTTCTTCAACACATAATTTTTCTTGACTGTAATCAATTTTAGAACAAGGAGTGAAAAATGAATGTGGGAAGGCGATGGGGTTGTAATTAGTGAAAAGATAAATAATGGTGGGGAAATGAGAGGGTATTGTTCACAAAATTAATCAAGTAATCCATATAATCATTCTGTCAAAAGGAGATACACCAACCAAATGATCATTGTGACCCAATAATAATTATTGTGTATTAACTTGTTTGCTGTTCATAGTCAAATTTCTAACACAGTGCCATCAACAAGACAATATGCATTCCACAAAATCTGTAAGGGAGTTATGTTCCTTTTATTTATAACAATTCTCAAATGTGTAATAATAACCATTTCTGCTCTGTTAATCATCAAAATCAACCACTTCCCACACATTACTTCAATCATCAAATACACTCAAAAGTTGTTTTACAAAATTGCAATGAATTTATACTGTTACTGCAATTTGGGCCTGCCATTTAAAATGCATGATATTTGTTAAACATACACAGTGGGCAACCAACCCAATAATCCAGATTTAAATTGCAAAAACCCTGATCGTCATTTAAACTTACAAACAACAACCACCATTCCAACACATGCTATGCACAAAATAATTCAATCATGCAAGTGTAATTCTGTCACGGTACAAGCCCAATTCAACGTGACTCTAATTAATCAAAATGTTGGGCTATCCATCCAATAGAACGAGGAAACAACAACATGCCTGACCTCATAAAACAAAAAATCGAATTGCAACAAGGCCATGTTTAAAACTTTGCGACTATCTCTGAGTGCGCAACCAAAATTCCCATATCATACACAGTGACAACCACCCAAAATGCCCATATCATACACAGTGAAAACCACCCAAAACACCACGATGCAACATTCCCATTTTAAAATTCTAAACACATGGTCACAGTATTAACTCAACCCATCGTACTGAGATATCAATCTAATATGGTATTGCTTCAAATTAATCAACCTGCAATCAACCATGCTGTGTAAAACTTGAGCTCAACCCTAATGACACAATCGAATAACCATAACACATACAGTGGATGGATTTTCTATAGTAATCTTGGTTGAAATAACCATTTTCCCCCAAAAAACTCATAGTTACAGTGACCATTTATTCATGGCGTAGGAACACCACACATACAAATGCATTATGCACGAATATCATTAAACAATTGTAACCAATGCAGAGCTAACATCCAAATAATCTTTAGTGCAAAAAGAGAGTGACTGTGTATCAACCAATCAACCAATTCAATGGTGAGCCTATACTTGGACGATCGTAACAATCAACAACTGACCTAACATGCTGTGGAAACTACACATACCCACGCATTGACATGAAGTGAGGCTGTGACTTTCTCAATTAAAACAATGTTGGGTTATAAAACACAAGGAGAGCGAATGTGTATTTTGAACTATCCAATTAACAATGCAAGATTTATCCATTGTAATAATACATGGAGTGACTAGATACCAAAACCACACAATTGTCACATAACCAATTTGGCAAGTCTGTACTCAATTTGGTCAACAATACATACGAATCAACAATAACCAATAGTATACCCGACAGGCCCCAATGGTCTTCTCTATCAACTCTTAGACTAGAGGAGTTAAGGGTTTGCTTTGTGGCCAACATAGGGAGAGAAGGGCCGACTCTTCTCCATGGTGAAAACCTCCGAGACCAATGGTGTATACACAGAGAAAACCACAACTTATTCCTTGGACAGGGTGACGAAAACCTGTGATAGGCGAGGCCATAACAGATGAATGAGGCTCTAATTTAGCCTGGTAATGATACTTGACACACGCAGGGTATAACCCTCATGGATATCCAGTCAAAAAACCACAACGCCGAGGTGAATTCAGGGCCGAGGAGAAAAAAATAACCCTCTATGCAACCTTTAGTGGTGAAAACAAACCAATGCCCAAGTGGAAAATGCGTGTTGACACAAGCGCTTCCAACCATTAAGCCCCATAAAATCCAAAGACTGGATACAACGATAAAAAAATGTGAAGACAACCAACCACCCAAAACCAAACCAAGACCCTCCAACTAAACCAACAAGGATAACAGAGAGTCCTTATCGTCGCCAACACCCAGGATGACCAATAACACTATGACTTCAACATTATTGCAGAGAAATCCATCAACGCTTCATTCCATAATCACAATTTTACACAGTTGTAATACTTAAAGAAAACATAAACCAATACACCTGAGCCAATATCCATTTCATAACCAGAGAAGACTCACCAATGACCAAAAAAAGACGTACTTGTAATCAAACACCTTAAAACGCGAGTTGGCTGAGCGGTTCCTCTCTGCTAAGAAATCAGAGAATAACCACAATAACAAGGTTGAACAATAGCCTGACTAGGGTGGAGGCCAACGAACGGAGTAAGGGTGATGTGCAATAAATGCACGTCATCTCCACACTCAAGTTCATTTAATTTCTTAGTACATGCCAGTCATTAACTCAACAAATCATCCAATCTGAACCATGCATCGAGACAAACAACCCTTAATTGCCAAGAGCGCCACCCGCATCAGATATTACCATTTCAACTATGCATGCCAACTATGTTTCTATATAACTTCAATAAATCGCATGGCTATCATATGTTAGCTAGGATTTACCACGATACCGTTAATGCATATATTGTAGCATGTTAGTATAGAATAGTTTCTTCCCCTTGCATTTTTGTTCTCATTGCCTTAATCTCCTTTTAATTTTTCCTTTATTTGTTGTTACTAACATATGTCTGCTGCAGGTGTCACAAGTAATAGATCCAAGAACAAACAATAATGGTAACATAGGTCATTGTAACATAAAACTTGAGCCTGGAGCATCAAAGAACACGTATAATACACCTGATCCATCATCCCATAAAAAAAAGATGTCATCAACCATGTAAGCAGTGTCAAACAATAACATAACATTTAAATAAGAACCAGATCTGATCTCCAATCTAGAAGGGGGTCCCACCTACTAGTATTATTTAGCTTTATAATAATAGGCTTTAGCAACACTTTGCGGGAAAAAACTTCGTGACGATTTTTAATCGTCAACAAACTAGCGAATCCACAGGGAAATTTGTTTTCAATAGATTTAGAACTCATAACTCATGGTCCTGCAGACCAAGAACAATAATTTTAGAATATGAAACCAGAATAATTATGCAACAGGGGGAAGTGAGTGGATTTAATGGAGAAATGACCAAGAATTTGGGAATAGCTTATGAAAAATGTTAAGTATGAGGGGGTTTATCCCTGTATGCATAATCATTCAACCATAATCGACTCTTATTTCAAGGAGAAAAATTAATGGATTTGATCTTTTATTTCTCAAATGGATGAAGAAATGGAAAGAAGAAGTGGGAGATAACCAATCTCAATATTATTTTCAAGGAAAGAAATTACCTGATCGTCTGTGGAATGCTTAAGTGGGACAACTTCAGCCCATTTTGTAAAATAGTCTATGGATGTCAAAATAAAAACTTGTCCAGCTGAAGAAGGGGGATTAATTGGACCAATAAAATCCAATCCCCACTTTGAAAAAGGAAATTATGGTAGGACAGGTTGTAATGGCATGGCTGAAAGGCGTTCTTTCCCATCAAATTTTTGGCACTTGTCACAAGATCTCGAAAAAACATAAGAGTCACGAAAGATCAAAGACTAATGGTAGCCCTTTCTAATAATATTGAAAGAAGTGGTTTTGGCAGAGAAATGACCTCCTACATGAATGACAAAACTTGAAGAACCATGAGCTTCTTGTAACAATTTCTGTGCATCTTCATTGTTTACACAACGAAGCATCACACCATCAACCGATCTTCGAAATAAGAAGTCTCCTATAATGAAATATCTCGCAGATTCAAGATGGAGTCTTCTCCTTTGATGAGTGTCTAAGTTGTCTGGACATCTTTGGTTCTGTAAACAATAAAACAAATTCTTGTAACAAGGATGTTCAGACACAGGGAGGATCTAATTGTCAATATAAAAGAGGGCTGAAAGGGAACTATCCTCTTCCTCAATTTCTTCACCATTCTCAGCATGCTGAGCCAAGTGAAGGGCTCGGTCACATCCCTTGATAGTGGTAGAAGTCACGATATTTAAATCATTCTCCTGAATCTTGGCAAGCTAATGTGAAAGATTTCCTGAAAGATAAGTTTGTGAGAGAAAAAACTTGACAACAGGTAAGGGGACCTTTACCAACGTATGCTTACCTAATATGTAATGTCGAAACTTTTCAACAGCCTTAACAAGAGCAAAAGCATGTTTTTCAATAAAAGAATATTTAAATTCATCATCAGAAAAACTTTGAGTCATGTAAGCCACTGGTTTTTCATTTCCTTGGTCACCATTTTGCATAAGTACAACAAAAACTACCTCCTCGGTGGCATTAGTATATATCATAAATTATTTCTCAAAATTTGGCTTCGCCAAAATTGGTGCGGAACTAATTTCTTTCTTTATCCCTTCAAAAGAATTTTCGACATCATCTATCCAAGAAAAATAACGATCCTACTTAAGCAGATTATGAATTGGCTTGACCATTACTGCAAAATCTGGGACAAATCTACTGACGAAGTTAATAACGCCCATAAAAGCTTGAACCTCTTTCTTGGAAGTGGGAGTAGGAAGATTAAGAATAACAACAATCCTTTCAGGATCAATGCTTATTCCTGAATCAGAGACGATGTGTCGAAGGAGCTTACCTTCGCTAATACCAAAAATGGACTTGGAAGGGTTTAGAGAAATGCCAAATTTCCTACATCGCATGATAACTTTCCTCAGATGACAGAAATGATCTGATCAGATTTTAGAGTATACCGTTAAGTCATCAAGATAGATCTGGATGATCTTACCAATCAAATCGTCAAGATCTAATTGCATAGCTCTTTGAAAGGTGGAACCTGCATTAGATAAGCCAAAAGACATACGTTCATAAGAAAAGGTACCCCATCGAGTAATAAAGGTGGTTTTATATTTATCTGCCCTTTTTACCTTGATTTGATTGTAAACGGAAAACCCATCAAGTAAGGACATCATTTGTGACCTTGCACCTTACTGCAAAATCATTTCCATGTTAGGGAGGGGGAAGTGGTCTTTTATACTAGCTCGATTTAATGCATGAAAATCGACGCACAATCTGATCTGACCAGTTGTTTTCCGAACAAGAACCAGATTTGAAACCCATTCAAAATACTTGACCGAACAAATGATTCCAACCTTCAAGAGTTTCTCCAACTCCTTTCGAATAGTTTCTTCTAGCGCAGGGTTGATGGGTCTTTGTTTTTGCCTGACTGGTTTCACGCCTTCCTGAATGGGGATGGCATGCTAAATCAAACCATGATCAAAACCATGAATATCCTCAATACGACCAAGAAAAAACATCCTGAAATTCACCAAGCAGCTTGGCGAAATTCACTCTCTCCTCATATGAACATTTGGCACCTATTTTAACATTCTTTGGAGTCTCGGGTGTCCCAATGTTCAAGGAGATGGTTTCACCCACCTTCCTTCTTGACTCTTCTTCTTTTCGTTTCTCCTTGTTGCCTACATCACTCGAAGAAAATGAACTCTCTAGAGGATTCAAGCCTTTAGGAATCTTTTTATCTTCTATGGATATAATTTTCTTAGGCTTAAAAGGTTCATTTTGAATAAAAGAACAAATTCTCTCATTGTTAGGGAAGACCTACTAAGATTCTATATTGTTGGGGATATGCGGAGGATATAGGGATTGAAAGGTACAATCAGGTCTATGTGGCAGAAGCTGTCGATTAGGGGAGGCTACGAAAACTGCTAACTGATCAACCATTGAGTTTAAATCCTTCTTAACATGAGTGATGTTGAAAGATAAAAGGTTTGAGATAAGCACCCAAACAATTTGGGTGTATTGTTTCATCAACTTGTCGCTAGGAGAGTAAATTTTACACACAAGATTCACAACAAGCTCGGAATCCCCAAAAACTGAAAGGTGACCAAAGCCAAGGTTATAAGCATTTTCAATGCCTAATAACAAAGCTTCGAATTCAATGACATTGTTAGTGCAAGCGAACTCCAACCTGTAAGAAAAGTTATGGATTTTTCCTACATGAGAAATCAAGATAATGCCAACTCTGTTACCTTCATTAGAGCATGAACCATCAAAGTGCATGTGCCACATGCCATCATCTAAATTGATTTGTTCCGTGGGAGTGTTATCCTCCTCAACAAATATGGAATACTCTCCTAGGTCCTCTTCGATATAGTTTACGTTAGGCTGTGGGACACTCTCTATGTAAGGTGATATCCTTCCTTATTTAAGGACTATAATGTTTTTCTCATTTCAAGGAACAGATAAATGTGTTCCATCGAGTGAGAGGTATCCACCTGTTGAGGCTTTCCAATCTCTCCCTAAGATGATTGAGTAATTTCTTACCGACATATCAATTACCTGAATGTTGAGGGTTGTCCTTATTTCAGGATGAGCGCACAAAACTAAGGTCACATCCTTAACCTCGCCTATGGTCGTTTGTTGTAGACTGTTATAGGAGAGCATGCTTCTGGCATTTTCTTTTGTACAAGACAAGCCTAGCTCTTCCATAATAATCTTCAACATCACACTTGGTCCTGAACCATCATCAATGAGGCAAGAATGAGCAATTTTATCCATAATTTTTACAGAAATATAAAAAGGGGGATTTTTTACAGGGTATCTAAAGTTATGTACACCTACTTTATTTACATAAGAATCCTCTTCATTCACCTCTTCGAAAATATTGGCTACAACGAAGGCTTTTCCTTCTATGAATTTTTTCAGATGCATTTGTTGTTTAGGGACAACAACCATGTCTAGAAGGGTTGCATCTGCTTTGATGTTGGC
The DNA here is from genome assembly GCA_009831015.1 of Picea engelmannii. Classification (NCBI taxonomy): domain Eukaryota; kingdom Viridiplantae; phylum Streptophyta; class Pinopsida; order Pinales; family Pinaceae; genus Picea; species Picea engelmannii. The sequence continues at coordinate 416,134 of ML788858.1, read as the reverse complement.
CAACTGATTCAAGATATTGTATTTGGAAGATGGGAGAGGAGGAGTGATTCCTTGAATCTCAGGAACCTTAGGAAGCTGGAGAGTAGCAACAGTTGAGGATGAGCTTGGGCCAAAAGAATGGTAGGGATGATCAAATTTTCCCTTGGGAGCATAGGCTTTGTTCCTAGTATTGATGACCATGACATCCTCTGGCTCTGCAAAATCTAGGACAACGATGGTAGATTCTAGTCTTTTAACAAATATCTTATCTTTGGCACTCTTCTTTACCTCACACGTGGTTTCCTCATGGTGTTCCTCGCAAAAGTTACACCAACTTCGAGGCAAGATAGCCTTAGGCTGAAAATGACTTTCAACCGGATTTCTAAAGGGGGGTGCAGAAGAGAATGAAGCTCCAGGGGTGAGGGGGGAGATAGTTCCTTTCCACTCATATGCTATCATATGGTTGTTCATGTCTTGCACTAGCTGTAAAAGGGCGGACATGTCTTTTTGTCTAACCAATTCTCCCTGGGGAAGACCTGTTCTTTCAGGTTGTTCTTCATAATCTGAGCAAGTATGCAGAGCGGAGCCGAGATTATCAATGAATTTTCCCTCAAGCCTATGACGATAGGGGGAAGGAAATGCATTGTAGTAATGCATGAAAGCGGCTTGGTTCTGAGGGTGGATGAGTTTGGGGATTTGATTGTATAACTTTGTGAAACGAAAGTTGAAGGACTTGATGGTATCACCATCCTTATAGGTAATGTTATTATACTCCCTTAACTTCTCGGCTGGGATTTTAGATTGCCCATAAGTGGATCGGAACCAATAGATTAGCTCTTCCCAAGTAGACAAAATCTTAGGAGGAAGGTCAAAGAAGTCAGCCACAACCTTTCCTTCCAAGGAATCGACGAAGAAGCGCATGCAAGTATCATTGTCATTGGCCCCTATTTTATGACAAGCATTAGAAAATGCCACCAAGTGTTCGTTTGTACTGACAATGTTATTTCCTGAAAACCTAGGAAGGTGCTCTTTAAATTTTGGAAGTGGACAAGTAGCAGGTGCTAGGTTAAGAGGAGAGGACACATGCCATGGTGTGGTTGTGGCATCTTCTTCGAACTGAAAAGGCCCATACTCTTTAATGACTTTGGTGGGGTTTGTGGTAGATTGTACATGGAAATAGTGGCTATATAAGCTACCAATCACTAATGACGATGAATATTGAGAAGAAGGAGCACATCCTATGCCACCAAAGCCACCGCTAGATTCCATCCCATGGATGATAGATGAGGGAAAGAAAGTCGAACTGAATGAATCATAGAAATTTCTTCTTAGAGCACTTTGTTGGGCAGATAACAGAACGTTTCTTCTTCCTATTTCAGCAATATGATTGGTTTCAGGTGACAAGCCTCTTCTTATTCTAGAAGCGTGAGAATCTAAGGACATGAAAGAAAGGCCAAAACTTGAAGAAACAAAAGGGTCACTGTTGATTTCTAGGCTGTCTACGTCTAACTTCCAATTGTTCTTGAGCACTAATATCTTGTTCAATTGCTACCCAATAATGGTTAATTTTAGTATGGGTGTTGTTAGTGTCTAAGATGGTATTAAACAAATTCAAAGCAATGCTGGTATGGTCTTTAAGACCAGGCTCAATATTGGGATGCCTTGCAATAGGAACAATCATTAAGAATAAAACAATGGAAGAATCAATATCATAAAAAGAAAGATGTATTGATGAAAATCGAGTATAAAAATTAACCAGAGAGATATAGAAGATGCCCCCAGTATGGTCGCCAAATAAATGTCGAGGAAAATATATGAAATTATCTTACTCAAGCATTTTCAGATTTTTCTTGGCTACACAAAAATAGACGAGAATTTCACCCTATGTTTATAGCCAACAAAAATAACATCCTAACTCAAAAGTATTGATTACGAGTGCTTAGGCTAGTCTTTTATCAATAAAAAAGATTGCTAGAAATTTACTTTGTATGTGATTTTCTGAACATATTAGTTTCTGAAATAAATGTAAAGATAGAAGTAAAGTCACCAAGATGATAATCAAGAAAAATGAGACTTAAAGAAATCCTTTATTTCATTCCAATTCACCAAAGAGTCATTTTCTTTACAAAATCTCATACAAAAATTTTGGACCAAAGTCATACTTAGACATCCCCGATGGAACATACAAAAGGACCTCTGATAGAAAACCAAAAGCTGAAATCTAAAAGCTGGATCAGCTTGCCACAGATTGCTACCCACTCGACTCTGCACAATAGCCTTTGTCAGTCATGAAAACTAATTCACAAAAAGACAAGTCTACATAGACTATCAAAGGAAGATCAACACCTCTGAAAAACAAGTGTCTGAATGATGCAATTCAACCCTGAATATTGATGTCTACAATAAGACCCTGCTATCATAAAAGAAAATTAGCCTTGTGATGAGTAAAATAAAGAATGAAAACTGAACTATCTCAACATAAACTCAAAGAGCAATCCTTAGTATGCTTATGCTTCTATCCTCCTCTTGTTCCTCCCTTCCTTTTGCCTTTAAGAAAATCAGAATTGGTTGAGGTAGTTGAACCACCTCATTAGTTAAGTTAACTAAAGACTCAACCGAATTTTTAGTTAAGGGGGAAAAGTAATAATCATAATAAGGGTTAAAATAAATAATAACTAGTAGGTGGGACCCCTTGTGACTCCCTTTATCTCATAACAATCATAACATAAATAGTTATTTAAGCAAAACACACCTCCTTGTGGCTCCCATCATTATATTAACATTTGGCAATTAATCTCAATAATGCTTGCAATTATTTCCAAAATATATTACTAGCATATCCAAAAAGCATGCTTTATGAAAATTTGAAGTCAACTGTCATCAACAATAAAGGAAAACTTAAAATCAACATTTCCCGGTTTGTGAGGCAATCTTTCCCGCATTGAGGCTATCACCCTTTAGTCCTTCTAAACCTGCTTTAGGCTATGCAAAATATTTAAGCCTCATCTTGCTGATCATATGAGAGCCATCGTCCTTCTAATTCAAGTGAGAGGACATAGATTTACTAGAATCATCTAAATATGCGGGAGGGGCCGTAGTGGCCTTCTCTTTGACAGAGGCATAGTAGGCCTCGATTTTCAAACTTTTATTTGAATATCTCATTCATGTATGCATGATTGATTAGAAAATAATCTTTTAAATGACCATACATGATAACTCCTTAAAAATATGAAGTAGATTTGGCTCAGAAATATATCAGACTCATGCAATCCAATCCATACAAATTGTTTAACTGTTTATCAATGAGCAGGGGAGTGGATAAAAGGTCCTGGGATATGTGAGGGGTTTGTATTGAGCGAAACACGGTATGATGGGGGGAAAAGTACGGTTACTGCTCAAGGACAACAACAATCAACTAAAAAAAAAAGAAAACATCACTGTAGTTCAACCAAGACATTGCTACTACCAAACTGCTTCAACACAAAAATTTTCTTGATTGTAATCAATTTTAGAACAGGGAGTGAAAAATGAATGTGGGAAGGCGATGGGGTTGTAATTAGTGAAAAGATAAATAATGGTGGGGAAATGAGAGAGGGTACTGTTCACAAAATTAATCAAGTAATCCATATAATCATTATGTCAAAAGGAGATACACCAACCAAATGATCGTTGTGACCCAATAATAATTACTGCGTATTAACTAGTTCATTGTTCATAGTCAAATGTCTAACACAGTGCCATCAACAAGACAATATGAATTCCACAAAAGCTGTAAGGGAGTTATGTTCCGTTTATTTATAACAATTCTCAAATGTGTAATAATAACCATTTCTTCTCTGTTAATCATCAAAATCAACCACTGCCCACACATTACTTCAATCATCAAATACACTCAAAGTTGTGTTTCAAAATTGCAATGAAGTTATACTGTTACTGCAATTTGGGCCTGTCATTTAAAATGCATGATATTCATTAAGCATAAATAGTGGGCAGCGAACCCAGTAATCCAAATTTAAATTGCAAAAGCCATGATTGTCATTTAAACATATAGACAACAACCACCATTCCAACACATGCTATGCACAAAATAATTCAATCATGCAAGTGTAATTCTATCACCATACAAGCCCAATTCAACGTGACTCTAAATAATCAAAATGATGGGCTATCCATCCAACACAACGAGGCATCAACAACATGCTTGACCTCATAAAACAAATAATCGAATTGCAACAAGGCCATATTTAAAACTCTGCGACTATCTATGAGTGCACAACCAAAATTCCCATATCATACACAGTGGAAGCCACCCAAAACACCACGATGAAACATTCCCATTTTACAATTCTAAACACATAGTCATAGTAGTAATTCAACCCATCGTGCTGAGCTGTTGATCTAATACAATATTGCTTCAAATTAATCAACCTGCAATCAACCATGCTGTGTAAAACTCGGGATCATCCCTAATGATGCGATCGAATAACCATAATGCATACAATGGATGGATTTGCTATAGTCATCCTGGTTGAAATAACCATTTGGCCCCAAAAAACTCATAGTTACAGTGACCATTATTCATGGCATAGGAACACCACACATACAAATGCATTATGCACGAATATCATTAAACAATTATAACCAATGCCGAGCTAACATCCAAATAATCTTTAGTGAAAAAAGAGAGTGACTGTGTATCAACCAATCAACCAATTCAATGCTGAGCCTATACTTGGACTGTCATAAAAATCAACAACTGACCTAACATTCTATGGAAACCACACATACCCACACATTGACATGAAGCGAGGTTGTGACTTTCTCAATTAAAACAATGCTGGGTTATCAAACACAAGGAGAGCGACTGTGTATTTTGAATTTTCCAATTAACAATGTAAGATTTATCCATTGTAATAACACAGGTAGTGACTAGATACCAAAACCACATGATTGTCACATAACCAATTTGGGAAGTCTGTACTCAATTCGTTTGAAAATACATACCAAACAAAATAACCAATAGTAAACCCGACAAGCCCCGACGGTCTTCTCTATCAACCCTTAGATTGGAGGAATTAAGGGTTTTCTCTGTGGCCAACACAGGGAGAGCAGGGCCGACTCTTATCCATGGTGAAAACCTCTGAGACCAATGGTGTATACACAAAGAGAACCAAAACTTATTCCATGGACAGGGTGACGAAAACCTGTGACATGCGAGGCTATAACAGATGAGTGAGGCTCTAATTTGGCCTGGTAATGATACTTGACACACGTAGGGTATAAACCTCGTGTCTCTCCAGTCAAACAACCACAATTCTGAGGTGAAGTCAGGGTCGAGAAGAACAAAATAACCCTCTGTGTGACCTTTAGTGGTGAAATCAAACCAATGCCCATGTGGACAATCCGCGGTGACACAAGCGCTTCCAACCATTAAACCCTATAAAAGACAAAGAGTAGATACAACGATACGAAAGCATGAATACAACCAGCCACCCAAAACCAAACCAAGACCCTCCAAATAAACCAACAAGGATATCATAGAGCCCTTATGGATGCAAACACCCAGGATAACCAATAACACTATGAATTCAACATTATTGCAGAGAAAACCATCAATGCTTCATTCCAAAATCATTATTTTACACAGTTGCAATACTTAAAGAAAGCACAAACCAATACACCTGAGCCAATGTCCATTTCATATCCAGAGCAGACTCATGAATGGCCAAAAAAAGACATACCTGTAATCAAACACCTTAAAATGCAAGTTGGCCAAGCCATTCCTCTCTACTAAGAAATCAGAGCATAACCACAGTAACAAGGTTGGACAATAACCTAACTAGGGTGGTGGCCAAGGGAAGGAGTAAGGGTGACGTGAAGTAAATGCACATCACCTCCACACTCAAGTTCATTTAATTTATTAGTACACGCCAACCATTAACTCAACAAATCATCCAATCTAAACCATGCATCGAGACAAACAACCCTTATTTGCCAAGAGTGCCATCCACATCACATATTACCATTTCAACTATGCATGCCAACTATGTTTCTATATAACTTCAATAAATCACATGGATATCATATGTTAGCTAGGATTTACCACGATCCTTTTAATGCATATAGTGTAGCATCTTAGTATAGAATAGTTTCTTCCCCTTGCATTTTTGTTCTCATTGCTTAATCTCCTTTTAATTTTTCCTTTATTTGTTGTTACTAACACATGTTTGCTGCAGGTGTCCCAAGTAATAGATCCAAGAACAGACAATAGTGGTAACATAGGTCATTGTAACATAGAACTTGAGCCTAGAGCAACAAAGAACACGTATAATACACCTGATCCATCATCCCATAAAAACAAGATGTCATCAACCATGTAAGCAATGTCGAACATTAGCATAACATTTAAATAAGAACCAAACCTGATCTCCAATCTAGAAGGGGGTCCCACCTACTAGTATTATTTAGCTTTATAATAATAGGCTTTAGCAACACTTTGCAGGCAAAAACTTCGTGATGATTTTTAATTGTCAACATATCGTATCCTAATATCTATTCATCGGTCGATGTATTTTAAGATAGATATAATTCTAGTACATATATTAGAGACAATAAATAGGGTAGCCATTGGCTATAATAAAGATTTCCATGGATTAATTCTATCCTTACTTATAAGTTCTTAGAGAAACTTGCTAGAATACCCACACATATATATTTTCCCAAATGATTAGGGTTTACTTGCA
>ML788858.1:336085-364643 GCA_009831015.1 Picea engelmannii | reverse complement strand
ACAAGATTGGTAATAATGCTTTTCATTTAGATTTGCCTCCATATATGCAGATGTATGCAGTTGTTAATGTTGAGAATTTGAAGTTGTATGAGCCTCCATTGATTGATGATCAGGGAGAGCATGTTCAGATTCCTTCCATAGATGATTTTTCTCCAGAGTATCTAACAGAACTGCAGGAAGACACCATACTTGACAGGAGAATGTGAACTTCGAAGCGAGGAAATGTGGAGTATTTGCGAGATGGTCTTAAAGGGATGAATCCAAGCAAGGCCAAGTGGATTGAGGTTGGAAGGGTGAGGGAACTTTACCCTCATCTTCACATAGAATGAGATAGTCTTTTGGAGGTCCAAAAGCTTCCCAATGGGGAGGTGTGATCAGGGTATCAAATTTTGCTCAATTTTAAAAGTGCTCAGAATGCGACGAAAACAGTGCCATTGCGTCCGTCTCATCTTCCTGACTCCGGCGGTATATTTACTTTCTCAAACAGAGTCCGTATGGAGAAGATATCGTGATCTATTCGCCAAGGCAAACAGGGAAAATTTTGGATGTTGACTGTACCTATCCGTAAAGTCTGTACGATGATGTGGCAGGGCCGTACCATCCATACGATGACATGGCAGGTGGATGACGTGGAAAGTTCTCATTGGTTGATGATTACCGAATCCAGGGATGACACGTGTCATTGATGGTCAATGGTGTGAGGACACATGGCCCAATCCCTTGGCACCACATGTCACTTGTTAATTGGCTATTTGGTTTTATAAAAATGTGTTGAGGCCCATGGGGTTCGACCCCCGGACCTCTCCGTTATGTAATGACTTCATAACTCTCCGCTAACCAAAGTGCTGCCCTTTGTTCCTTGTTAAGTATGCCATAAAACACATATTTAACATTGATTATTGTTTGAAAGGAAAGGGGGGTCGGGTCGGGGCTTAGCCCCGACCCATGGACACATTGTATTACATATGACCCACATATATTATGGCCCGACCATTGGCGTGCGCATTACATTGCATTGCATTGTATTGCAATGTATTGCAATATATATTGCAATGTATTTATATATATAACCGTGTGTTGGCACGGGGTTTGAAACCATGACCCGTGTGTTAAGTGTTGGCACGGGGCCCAAACGGAAGTTGCACGGTTTTCAAACGGTTTAACCACCTTTTTTCCTAGCGCGAGGTCATATGGCCATATGCCCAGGTGTCGAGGCAGTTAGGGGTTGGAGGCGCCTTAACCGTCCTACGGTTTGCACCGTTGGCGCGGTTGCACCTGGTGCTGGGTTTTTACGCTTAAAAGAGCGTGTGAGCCAGGTTTGTGGAAGGAGGGTGCGAATTGTAGAACCAGAGACAACAAGCTTGGAGGAGACTTCCAGGAGGCCTATCTTTCTCATTTTTTGACCGATTGAGGTGCCGAAAGAGCCTAGACAGGGGTTTTGGGATGCTGGGAAGCCACTGGAGTAGTCGGTTTGTCAGTTTGAGCATTGTAAGACATGTTTTTGAGCACTTTTTGAGAAATTAATAATAATGATCCATTGGAAGCTGGACCAGGAGATGTAGCCCATAAGAGGGGTGAACTCCTTTATCAATTGCTGTGCACATGTGTTTATGTTCAATGTTTATGCTGCTGTCTATGTGTATTTTGCATAAGTAATCCTTAATTTATGTGTTGCAAATTGATCCTGTTGCTTTAAACACATAACATTTCACTTGCAATAATTATTCAAGTTTCTCAAGTCTTCTTCAATTTTTAGATCACATGATCTTCCTTGAATTTCTATACTCTCCGAGGAAAAACACAAATTAAGAGCATATTTTTTGAATATAGGAAATATTTAAATACAGGTTTAACATGCCTTGGGAACCAATGTGTTATTTTCATGCATGATCCTCCCCTTGTTAATTTATCATCCTGTGCCTTAGTATCCCAACATTTCGATTTGCAATACCTTTGACTCTAGATTTTGTGCACACTCTCATGCTGGATGTAATGTTTTGTATTCCAATATCGGTCACCCATTGTTTCTACCATGTTTCTTTGTAGTAACGATTATGTTGAGGCCATTATTTCTCTTTTGTTTGGGTCATTCATTGATTTTCTATTGGTCGACAAAGGCCTCTTTCTCCAAAAAAAACCACCTCTAGCAATGACAAGGAAGGAGGCTCAAGTGTGGCTATCACTTGCAAAAATGGTGAAGTAACTAAAGGAAATACCCCCTCCTCCTAAATGGTGGGCTATAGCACCATCGTTGTCCTAGGAAGGCCTATACAATAAATAACTAATATCTAATATTTTAATAAATTGCAATGCATGAAATTAATAATCTGAACCATGCTCCCAGTGTAATGAATGATAATCGATGAAAAAACTTGCTACCACAACAGTAAGGGAAAATGCATGAAAATTTCCACTTAGCGATATGTAGTATATGTGTTGTTAATGCAGGGAGCATGCACTCTATCGATAATGGAAAGGTTTATAAGTGATTCAATGTATGGTGGTTCTTGGTTGTGCATACTAATGAATGGTGAAACTTTCAATATGACTGATGAAGAACGTCCTCAAAATCCCCGCAATAACTTAAAAAACTATGGCTTTTAAATGATTTCAAATTGAATTCTCATGAATGTGATTACAAAGTATACATATCATACAAACTTGTTATTTTAAGGATTATCACATGAGATTGTTGGAGTTGTTTTCAAGGTTATACTTGTTTGGAAAACTTAAGAAAAAAAACCTAAATACAGATCTTGAAAAATACCAAACCGAGTTCACTGTTACAAGGTACCCACATTGTTTTGTCATTATTCCTAAGGGTTGTATAATAAAATCTATGTGTGCTTACAATGTGGAAAGAAGGATTTCCTCTAGATTCTTGCAACCATGTATTTAGAAAAAGCAAGGAAAACATAGGTTACATGATGAACGATTATCTACAAGTTATAAATACACATTCTCTCTCTTTCAGTATTCACAAAACATTGTCTCTGTGTGTGTGTGTGATGTGATCCGTGTAAAATAGAAAATACACCACATAGTGTAGTGTCCATTGTGCCTACCAAAAATATTGCGTCCACTAATCTTGTCTTGTATGATATCTCATACACTGTATCCTAAGGTTCTTTATTTTCAAAATTCCTTCCCTAACTTTAATAAAAAAACAAGTGGATTGTGCATGCCAAAAAAATTATGTTCACTAATCTTGTCTCGTTAAAGCTTCACAAGGTATACTCATTGTTCAATGATGATCTCTCATACATTGTATCCCAAGGTCCTTTCTTTTGAAAATTCCTTTTCTAACTTCAATAAAATAATGATCATTTTAAAAGCAATTTGGTTGTCATTCAAGTATGAATTTGATTACATAGTATACGTCTCATCCAAATATTTGACTTTAACTCAATTGTAAATTTGGATCATTGAAAGGAATTTGTTTCTTGTGATTCCTTGAAATTATGTTTTAAATAATTTTAAGAGTGAAAGTTTAAACATTTTACTTTTTGGAAATTTTTAATCAATTATCATGAGAATCTAGTTACGCAATTTTTAATGGAATTGAAAATTTCCATTTCTTAAATTGCATTTTTGAATGTAGAAATATATTCAACACACTGCAAAATCCTATTGCTTTCGAATTCTACCCCCCAAAATTAAAAAAATAGAATGTTTAAACTAATCTATTTTAAAATGAAATGATATGAAATAATTGACGTTCAATTCAATGCAACAATACAAATAATCGGTATTTCAATTATGTTTTATTGGCAAGTGTTGATGATGATTTTGGTCAACAATGCTTAGCCGACAAAGCGTTGCCAGGCTCCCTTCCGAATCACACTACTTGCACAAAGTTTCGCTTATTCCTGTTAAGTTAGCACAATGTTAGTGACACTTGGCTTGTAAACCTATCACTAAAAATGGCCCTTTTTTCCACTCCTCACATGCTTAATGCTAGCATATTTGAGACATTGTCACCTTATGTTTAGACTCTCACATCTTCCTTTGTCCCCGCATACACTACCCTCATCACCCTTTGTTTTCCTATGTCTCACGTTATCAAAGTGATCTCATTTTAATCAAAGGAAAGTGAGTAAGTTTTTAAGAGTTGTATTATGTAAAAAACCAACATATAACTCCTTTATTTATGCATGACTCACTTTTTCCATAATGCATCTCACTTTGCCAATACATCCTTCATGTGCCTTTCTTTAAATATTCTAATTATGAATGAAGAGAAGGCTCAACTAGGAGATTCTCAAGTGGATGATATTAAGGCTCAACTATTGGAGATTAGGTATTCTAAAATCGAAGTCTCTTAAGCTGTTGACATAAATGGGATTGATACTCTAATAGTTGAATTGGTAGATTTTATTGAAGCTCATCTTCGTTCGGTAGAAAGCAACGAAGATTTGGAAGAAATTATTGAGAATTTCAAGGATAATGGGGTGGATGCACAAGAGGAATATCTATATTGGAGTAAAAGAAAGAAGACAATCAACTAGAATGGTTCGAAATATGGGTCATCCTCATTGGAGAAGAAAGCGCATGGAGTGCAACAGAAAAAACTATTGAAAAATAAAAAAGTCAGGGTGCAATTTGAACAAATTGAACTGAATTATGAACATGTAATGATCCATCGTCCATCCCCCCGGGGACACATTTGGTTTGGAGTTCCTTTATACCCTGTGGGATGGTGTCCTAAGGATATAAATCCATTTATATGCGGACCACCATTTTTCTCCTTTGAAAATGTGGCCATGGCATCGAAGGATGTTTAGAAGACAATATCTCGACATTTGGGTGGCATAGAGCCAGAGTTCATGGACTCTAAATTTTTTTCAGCTTCCAGGAGGAAAAGAGGCTATGTTCACAACCTTCCTATAGATGGATTATTTCAATTCTTGCCTCTGCCTTCTATGACAATTCATGAAGCATTTCCTCAAACAGAAAAGTATTGGCCACCATGGGATGATAGAGAAAAACTAAATTTCATATGCATAGGATGAGGTAGTGATGTATTATGCCAAGAACTCAGGTCAGATGCCCCCATGGAACCTCATGAGATAGATCTCATATTAGGATTTGAAAAAGATCACACTCGTGGAGAAAATTCTCGAATTGATCGCTTACAATGTCTGGGTAATGCATTCCAGACAGACACGGTTGCATACCATTTATCTATTTTGAAACCATTTTATCCTGATGGACTGAACATACTTTCTCTATTTTATGGTATTAGTGGTGCAAAGGTTGCTTTGTATCGTATTGGAATACATTTCAAATGCGTTGTGGCCGTGGAAACATGTCCAAAGAACAAGTTTATCCTCAGGAGTTGGTGGAGGAAAACAAGCCAAATAGGTAGACTAGTTGAGAAGGAAGAGGTTCAATATTTGAACATAGATGTACTAGAGGAAATAATAGATACAGTAGGAGGATTTGATCTTGTCATTGGTGGAATCTTGTGTAATAAACTATTTGGTAACACCATAGTTAGCAGAGACATACTAGAAGGGAAGCATTTCACTGTTTTCTATGAGTTTTCTCATATTTGGAATGAGGTGACACAAATAATGAGCTCAAGAGGCAACATGCCGAGAAGCTATGGAAGAAGCTAGGGTGAGTTGCAACGATCTCAAATAGGTAATAAAATACTTCTATAATATCCCACCCATACACATCACATAGTCTGGGGATCTTTTACATCAACGATGAGAAATGTCTCAGGTTGTATTGGACGTGCTGCATCATCTCTGGGTCGTTACAAAGATTCAATGATTATGATAGAAAAAATGTCTCATGGTCAGAACTACACTTAGAAAAAATGGATGAAGAGCCAAATGGAGATAAATAAATCATATTAGTGCAAAATACCAAGACTTTCATGATTCTCATCCTACTTGCGATTTATTCTCAAAATTGATTTGTTTGAAATAATTCAAGCATTTGTTAAACATCAACAACTAATCTCTCTTACACAAACAAAAATTGACGCATTAAAATGAAGAGTAATAATAAAATCTATCAATTATTTTTATGGTAAAGATAACAAAATATATTTTACCCAGGAAGTTCTAAATCGTATAGGATTTTAGTTTGTTAAACTGATACCAACCCTAACCACTGGAACTTCCTCAAACACTATTGAAGAAATCACAAACAAATGACACAGGGATAATAATAAAAAAAATATTTTTGTTTAGTAATATGTTAAGATGGTTCCTGGACAATTCGAATTCGGTTTATGAAACTACTTAACTGAAGGAACGATCTACCAAAGGAGATAAAAAAAGTGACACCCAACAAGCAGAGGAGGATTTTTTTTTAGGAGAGATATTTTTAGGAGAAAAGTATGATAGAGGTATGCTTGGAGCAATGAGGTTTTTCTTTTGAATTTATCATCCATCCTCTTTTTCAGCAAGAATTGACGGGATTGTCGGCAACAGGGGGTCTTACGAAGCAACAAATGGATGAAGCGAGGATAAGATTTGCTAGTTTTATATAAGGTGAAATGATTTCTTGTCAGTTTGTTGTATTTAAGCCTGATTATTTCAGCGCTAATCAATTTATGAGGTGCAAGTCCTCACCTTGTGTTATCACCGCCATCGCTCCATCTCAATTTGGCAAAGATTTCTTCTTTCTTTTCTCTCTTGATGTTTCTATTGTAACCTTGTTCTAGAATGGATAAAGACCATATACCTGGCCCAAGTCTTCAAAGAAATTTGTAATTCTAGAACTCCATGAATTGTATGCGGAGAAATTTTAACTTGAGATCAAAATCCTTATGCTTTAAATTTGTTTGTTGTTTGTTTTTTGTCAATTTTTGGCTTTCTCCATCTATATTAATTCAACACTTTAAATTCAAAATAAAAAAAGAAAAATATATTCAAAAGAAATAATGAACTATGACTTTGTAACATGATGTACATAAGTTCATCTCTTGTCATTTTATTTTTGGTGTAATTTTTGTATCTTTCTTATCCATTGTTTACTTTCTTTTGTGGCTTACCTTGTTTTAACTTAAGGGAAAGTAAAATGTCTAATTATTATATTATTATAAATAATTTTGGTAGTTAATGAATTAGTTTGTTGTTTAACAAATTCTTCTTGTAAATAACCCTTTAGCACTAACTTCCTTCTACCTTTTAATTAAGTTTTACTTTAATCACTTTTTGCTAAAACAAATAAAAAAATTCCTTTTCATTTTTTTTAAATTTTAGTATTGCATTCTCTTTAGTAGATTTAATTTTGTTATTTCAAATGTATAAAACCTCACATAGAAGTAATAAAATTATAAAATCGCATAAAAATCAAATATTATTAAAAACTAAAATACAAGGCGAAGGACTCATGCTTGGACTGTAGGTTAGAGAATTTTTAGCTTGGAGCTCAATGTGTCTTCTTGTCTGGGGATTTAAGCTTAGGGTGATATTCCCGTCTCTTCCTGCCTAGCCCCATGAGAGGTTGAAATGTTGGTGTTGGGGACTCTCTAGTCCCTTGACATCAACATATTTTTGGCGACCATACTAGGGATGACCATTCAATGCTTCATTCCTAGTTTTGTTTTAATTATTTCAAATTTACTTTTATCTTTCCTAGACCTCAATATCTCAACCGATTGGAAGCTTGTTTGGTGGTTGTAATATTGTGGTTTCAACAAATAACCCCGGGAAAGTCATTTTCAAGTATGCGATTGTTGAGTTTGAAGAAGACCTAAATAATTCCCCATGGTTCATGCCCACCCCCTTGAAGTTTGCTTACCCGATTAATCCTTTACCTCACAAATTCAAGAACCGTTTGCCTCTCTTTCACGACGATGAAACTGTTACAATGGTTGAACATATTCATGCATTCTCAATGTTAAGCCCTAATATTGGCTCATTACCCCTTAATTGGGGCATATTATATTAGTAATGTTATTTTATTTATGTCGGATTTAGGCCATTAGTTGTAATTATACCTCCTAGTCTCCTATATATACCAAGGAGACATTTTCATNTTGACGAGGAAGGAAAAATCATATTGGAGCCTGAAGCCATCATTGACACAAGAATTCGCCAGCTGAGGAATAGATCCATTTCCGAGTATCTCATTAAATGGAGGAAACTACCGGCTGAAGATTCCACTTGGGAAGATGAGTCTCTTATACAGAAGCATCCAGAGTTACTCAAGCATTGTGGACAACACTTGTCTCAAGGGGAGGGGCATGTTAAGCCCTAATATTGGCCCACTACCCCTTAATTGGGGCATATTATATTAGTAATGTTATTTTATTTATGTCGGCTTTAGGCCATTAGTTGTAGTTATACCTCCTAGTCTCCTATATATACCAAGGAGACATTTTCATTTTGAATAATCTTGTACTTGAACATTTAAGTGGGGTAAAAGGAGGTTGCCCCCTCGAAGAGGATTATTATCTGAAATTATCTCTTTTTCAAGGCGTTGAGTACTTTTTCTGAGGTTTTTCTATGCTATATTGATATTTGGTTCTTAACACTCAAATGCTTGCACCATTCTTAGAGTTAATGATAATGATAGCTGCATGCTTTTGTTCATGAATTCCCTTCAGGGTAATGTCGCTTATTTATTTTCCAACCTCCCCGATAAATGCATCTCTACATGGTTTGAACTTTCTTATTGGTTTAATTCTACCTTTGGACATTTAGATAATCCATACAATCATCTTAAGAGATTTAATCAATTACATATGAAGGATAATGAAAGCATTCTTACCTTTAACCTTAATTTTAACAAATTATATAATTCAATTCCTATGTCTATTTGCCCTACCAACTTGGTTGCCTTGTTGTATTATTACGAACTTATACCTCCTCTTTACTGATGGCGGTTGGAAGAAAACAACGTTCAAAACCTAGAGCTAGCTCTAACCACTTGTCTCGACTTCGAAGAGCAAATCCGTACAACAAGATTCTCCTTTGGTATTCCTGATTTTCACAAGGATTTGTCTTCTTTAATCCCCACCATTAAGAGTTTACATGATCACATGTTTTTTCTTGAATCTCGATCTTCAAATCATGCTGGGAGTATGTCTTGGGAGCCCTCTCTCCTAGGGCCTATTTATAATGAATTCACTATTTGTGGTCAAGAGCTCGGATGTGAAGAGGATCATGATTATATAATGATTCTTAATGATCAATCTACCTCTCACATCCCAAAAATCACCCCTCTTAAACCTCATGAAAAAAAATCAACCCCAGAATCATCTTTCATTTCGAGCCTCTTATCCACACACATATGATGGTAAATTTGATTATGCGGTTGAAGAATTCAATTTTGACCACATTAAACCTAATTATGACACATTTTTATTTGTTGAGGATGCTAATGAGTGGTCAATACAAATTGATGGAAACCAACATGACTTTAATGATACATCTGAGGAGTCCACTTTTGAAGATATTTATGAATTCAATCATGGTCTTAAATTGTATGGCATCATTGTTAATCCATTATTTCGATCAAGAGAGGTTAAGGAATTTGATGCTAGCAGATATATTCCTCCTAGGTGCACTTCTTCCTTCAATGAAGATGACTATTTTAAAGAAATCCCTATGTTTTTAAACCCACTTTATGAATCTTCTTTGAATTATGACGAGCCTGTTCCCGATGGAAAGATTCCTAAAGATCATACTAATTTGTTTGATGAATTCAATGACCAACTCTTTGACACACAAACCATAAATATTAAATTTGATCTAATCGATACTTTTAGTATTAAATGCAAAGAATCTATTGGTTGGCATGTCTTGGAGATTGGAAATCGTTTCTTTTGGGTATTGATTAGTCATTTCTCCTCACC
The DNA here is from genome assembly GCA_009831015.1 of Picea engelmannii. Classification (NCBI taxonomy): domain Eukaryota; kingdom Viridiplantae; phylum Streptophyta; class Pinopsida; order Pinales; family Pinaceae; genus Picea; species Picea engelmannii. The sequence continues at coordinate 354,820 of ML788858.1, read as the reverse complement.
TTACACATATGTTGGTTGGCATATTGGCAGTCCTTCTGCACACAATTTTTTTCAAGTCATAAGATTTGCATGCAAAGTAGCTGACACATTCCTTTACGCTAAATTTCATGCGACTTGAGTCCAAGCTAATTTTTTCTTTTCATCTGTACATAAATAAACAATATATAATAATAATAATAATAATAATAATAATAATAATAATAATGATAAAAATTAACGGAATGGGTAGTTTAGTTTTCATTGACGTCACAATTATTCAGTTATTTTCTCGCTTTTGTTTTTATTCTATTTCTTTTGATTTCTTTTCTTTTTTTCCCTTTTGATGGTCAGAAGTGATGGAGAAATGATTGGTGATATTAAAATGTAGGCTATTTGTATATTTTTAACTGATTGACCAAATCTGTTTTGGTGGACAACAGACTTGCAGGTGAACCAAGTAGCCTTGTTTTGTCATAATCCCTCGCTTGCCTAATATGCGCTTGCTATGCGAGACATCCTGGCTCGTCACAATCATCACTCCTATCCCCATATTCCTTCTTTCCCTTTCTCCTTCCCCTCCTTTTTGAGATGCCTCTAGCATACACGTTGTGGATGCTCAATGTTAAGCTTGGGATTTTCCATCAACACACATTCATGACAATTTATCTATCTTTCTAATCATTTTGGAAAGATCCAAAGAGTTGTCCCTTCGGGCTATACAACAAGACCAAACCCCCTCATACTTACCACTTTTCATGAATTATTCCATGAAGTCCCGACCATGAATCCCTTGATCTTCATCGTGTCTCCCCATATTGTATAACCTGGTCCACCTAACCCTATCGACCTCTTCTTATTTTACATTGAGTCACCCCCAGTCCCGTCCTTACCCTCCCCTTCCCCTTTCCTTCAAAGAATCAAGGATCGTAAGTTTATTGTTTCAAGTTTGCACACCACTGTAAGCGAAGCACATATGTTGGTTGGAAATTGTTGACGACGATTTTGGTCAACAATGATTAGCCGACAAAGCGTTTCTAGGCTCCCTCCCAAATCACACTACTTGCGCAAAGTTTCACTTATTCCTGTTAAGTTAGAGCAATGTTAGTGGCACTTGGCTTGTAAACCTATCACTAAAAATGGCCCTTTTTCCACTCCTCACATGATTAATGCTAGCATATTTTACACATTTTCTCCTTATGTTTAGACTCTCACATCTTCCTTTGTCCCCCTATACACTACCCTCATCACCCTTTGTTTTCCTATGTCTCACCTTATCAAAGTGATCTCATTTTAATCAAAGGAAAGTGAGCAAGTTTTTAAGAGTTATATTATGTAAAAAACCAACATATAACTCCTTTATCTATGCATGACTCACTTTTTCCTTAATGCATCTCACTTTCCCAACACATCCTTCATGTGTCTTTCTTTAAATATTCTAATTATGACTGAAGAGAAGGCTCAACTAGGCGATTCTCAAGTGGATGATATTAAGGCTCAACTATTGGAGATGGGGTATTCTGAAATCTAAGTCTCTTCAGTTGTTGACATAAATGGGATTGATACTCCAATAGTTGAATTGGTATATTTTATTGAAGCTCATCTACGTTGGGTAGAAAGCTATCAAGATTTGGAAGCAATTATTGAGAATTTCAAGGATAAGGGGGTGGAGGCACAAGAGGAAGATCTATATTGGAGTAAATTTTGTAAAAGAAAGCATAAAATCAACTGGAATGGTTCGAAAGTAGGGTCATCCTCATTGGAGAATAAAGTGCATGGAGTGCAATAGAAAAAACTATTGAAAAACAAAAAAGTCAGGGTGCAATTTGAACAACTTGAATTGAATTATGAACATGTAATGCTCCATCGTCCATCCCCCGGGGGACACATTTGGTTTGGAGTTTCTTTATACCCCATGGGGCAACGTCCTAAGGAGATAAAGCCATTTATACATGGACCACCATTTTTCTACTTTGAAAATGTGGCCATGGAACTGAAGGATGTTTTGAAGACAATATCTCGACATTTGGGTCGCATAGAGCCAGAGTTCGCGGACTCTAATTTTTTTTCAGCTTCCAGGAAGCAAAGAGGCCATGTTCATAGCCTTCCTAAAGATGGATGATTTCAAGTCTTGCCTCTGCATCCTATGACAATTAATGAAGCATTTCCTCCAACAAAAAAGTATTGGCTACCATGGGATGACAGAGAAAAACTAAATTGCATATGCACAAGACAAGGTAGTGATGTATTATGCCAAGAACTTGGGTCAGATGCCCCCATGGAACCTCATGAGATAGATCTCATATTAGGATTTGAAAAATATCACACTCGTGGAGAAAATTCTTGAATTGATCGCTTACAATGTCTGGGTAATGCATTCCAGACAAACACAATTGCATACCATTTGTCTGTTTTGAAACCATTTTATCCTGTACTTTCTCTATTTTCTGGTATTGGCGGTGTAGAGTGTGATTTGTATCGTATTGGAATACATTTAAAATGCGTCGTGGTTGTGGAAACATGTACAAAGAACAGGTTTATCCTCAGGAGTTGGTGGAGGAAAACAAGCCAAATAGGTAGACTGATTGAGAAGGAAGAGGTTCAACATTTGAACATAGATGTACTAGAGGAATTGATAGATATATTAGGAGGCTTTTATATTGTCATCGATGGAAGACCATGTAATAACCTATCTGGTAACAACAAAGTTAGCAGAGATAAACTAGAAGGGAAGCATTCCGCTGTTTTCTATGAGTTTGCTCTTATTTGGAATGAGGTGACACAAATAATGAGCTCAAGAGGCAGCATGCCGAGAAGCTCCAGAAGAAGCTGGGGTGAGTTTCAATGATTTTAAAGAGGTAATAAGATACTTATATAATATTCCGCCCATACACATCACAGAGTCTTGTGAGCTTTTACATCAACGATGAGAAATGTCTCAGGTCATATTGAACGTGTTGCATCCTCTCTGTGTCATTACAAATATTCAATGATTATGATAGACATAATGTCTCATGGTTAGAACTACACTTAGAAGAAATGGATGAAGAGCCAAATGCAGATAAATAAATCATATTAGTGCAAAATACCAAGACTTTCATGCTGCACATCCTACTTGCAATTTATTCTCAAAATTGATCTGTTTGAAAGAATTCAATAATTTGTTAAACAACAACAACTACTCTCTCTTACACAAACAAAAATCGGCACGTGAAAAGAAAGAGTAATAATAAAATCTATCAATTATTTTTATGGTAAAGATAACAAAATATATTTTACCCAGGCAGTTCAGTATTTTAGTTTGTTAAACTGATACCAACCCTAACCATTGGAACTTCCTCAAACACTATTGAAGAAAGCGCAAACAAATGACAAGGGGATAATAAAAACAAATTATTTTTGTTTAGTAATATGTTAATACATCTCTTGTACAATTCAAGTTTAGTTTATGAAACTACTTAACTGAAGGAATGGTCCACCAAAGGAGATAAAAGAAGCAGCGCCCAACAAGCAGAGTAGGAAAAAATTTTAGGAGAGAGATTTTTAGGAGAAAACTTTGATAGAGGTATGCTTGGAGCAGTGAGGTTTTTATTTTGAATTTATCATCCATCCTCTTTTTTAGCAGGGATTGACAGGATTGTCGACAACAGGGGGTCTTGCAAAGCAGTGAATGGATGAAGCGAGGATAATATTTGTTGGTTTTATATAAGGTGAAATGCTTTCTTGTCATTTTTTTGTATTTAAGCTTGATTATTTCAGTGCTAATAGGTTTTTGATGTGCATGTTCTCACCTTATGTTATCACCGCCATCGTTCCATCCCAATTTGGATAGGCTTTCTTCTTTCTTTTCGCTCCTAGTTTTTCTATTGTAACCTTATTCTAGAATGGCTAAAGACCATATACCTGGCACAAGTCTTCGCAGAGATTTGTAATTTTGGAACTCTATGAATTGTGAGGAGAAATTTTAACTTGAGATCAAAATCCTTATGCTTTAAATTTGTTTCTCATTTGTTTTCTGTCAATTTTTTGCTTTCTTCGTCTATATTAATTCAACACTTTAAATTCAAAATTAAAAAAGAAAAAGAAAAATATATTCAAAATAAATAATGAACTATGACTTTGTAACATGATGTGCATAAGTTCATCTCTTGTCATTTTTTTTTTGGTATAATTTTTGTATCCTTCTTATCCATTGTTTAGTTTCTTTTGTGGCTTACCTTGTTTTAACTTAAAGGGAAAGTAAAATGTCTAATTATTATATTTTTATAAATAATTTTGGTAGTTTATGAATTATTATTTTTTTTAACAAATTCATCTTGTAAATACCCTTTAGCACTAACTTCCTTCTACCTTTTCATTAAGTTTTGCTTTAATCACTTTTTGCTAAAACAAATAAAAAAAATGCCTTTTTCATATTTTTTTTAAATTTTATTATTGCATTCTCTTTAGTAGATTTAATTTTGTTATTTCAAATGTATAAAACCCCACATAGAAGTAATAAAATTATAAAATCGTATAAAAATCAAATATTATTAAAAAGTAAAATACAAGGTGAATGACTCACACTTGGACTGTAGGTTAGAGGATTTTTAGGCTGGAGCTCAATGTGTCTTCTTGTCTGGGGATTTAATCTTAGGGTGATATTCCCGTCTCTTCCCGCCTAGCCCCACAGGAGGTTGAAATGTTGGTGTTGTGGACTCTCTAGTCCCTTGAATTCAACAATATGCAAGTCATTATTTGATCTGAGAATTTCTGCGAGATCTTTCTCTACAAAAATTCTATGATGAGGATATTTTATTGATGCTTAATCACATGTGAACATGAGAAAATAATCATTAAGTATTGCCTATAAATGTGAGAAAATTGTCATAATTATGTGCATATGTGTAATTAAATCTCTACTTAATCAAGCGAGAAATAAATCAAAACTCACACATATAATTTGACACCCATGTGTTAACGGAGTTCACCAGAATTTTTTGGCTACAAATTGCTTTATTGCCCTTCCTTTAGCCATAGTTGAAACCTTTTCACAAAATGTGATACATGCTACTTATAGGATTGTGTTAGGAAATGAGGAACACTTCCACACTAAACCTAGCAAAAGAGAGGAAGAAAGATTTAGTCAAGAAAGTAAATGACAAAGAAAACACACAATAAACAAATATTTTACCCTCGAAACCCAAACCGTGAAAACCAACATTCCTTCAACATTCTGCTCTCTTGTTGTCTTATTCATTCAGAATAAAAGGTTACATGTCTAACCTTGGTCCACACCTAAGACACAATCAACATCATACCCTCTTTCTTATACAAGAACAAGTGTATAACCAATTTGGCTTACATCTACATGACCAACAACCTCTACGTTTATTTATTCTTGGCGATTAGCCATTCATCATCTTTTACAACATTACAACATTCCTTATTTATATGATTTACAGTAGGAAAAACCCTAAAGAAAAGGTACCCAAAAAGGATTACAGATCCACAGAGATCATTGACTACAAATCCCACAAATCTTAGGATTATGTTATAGTCGACTACCAAGTCAGATTACCAGTCGAGTACTAGTCAACCTTCATTCAGTCTTCAGTCAGTTTCCACTCCTGCCTGTCAACCTCTTATTGGTTTACCTCTTCGACTTTACCTGATTGAGCCACCTCGACCTTCGACTTTGTCTTAACCCGATCGAACCACCTCGACCTTCGACTTGTTGTTGATTCCTTAAATTTCTTCTTTACCCAGTTGAACCACCTTGACCTTCGATTTCGACTATTAGTCGATCCACCTTGAATAGAATTTCACTGCAAAGAATATAACAACCCAACATTCTCCCACTTGTTTTTTTCTTTGTTGAAACCATGATACCTCTGAACTTTCGTTCATAGAACCAGGGCAACAATGCCCATTTCCTCTCTAGACCATGAGAACTTCACAACACTCACAAACTTGGTCAAAGAGTCAGTTATGTTTTCCAACATGTCTACTTTTTCCAACAACACCTTGTTGATTTCCACCATCTCTCTCATGAAATGGTATTGTACATCAATGTTCTTAGTCTTAGAATGATAAGCAAGGTTCTTTTCCAGAAATATTGCGTTTGATTGTCGCAACTTATCTTGATAGCTCTCTGCTCAAACTCGATTCTTGAACACAACCTTTACAACTATACTGCTTCTTTTCTTCCATGAGTGGCTTCCATGTATTCAAATTCTGTTGTTGATAGGGCTATGAACATCTATTAATTACTCATCCAACTAATTTCTCCATTGAAAATTTTGAACACATATCCACTGGTCGACCTCCATCGATCTAGAGCTCCATCCTAGTCGACGTCGACAAAGCCATGTATATTTAATTCACTATCACCTCCAAGTTTTCCTTGGTAACATATAGCATAATGTTTTGTGCCACACAAATACCTGAATACTCTCTTGACAATTGTCAAATGCTCCTTCCCAGGTGTTGACATTTATCGAATCAACACTCCCACTGCATGGTGTAACATCCTCAGCCACCCACAGGCCGAGGTATGATACCTTCAAGCCCTCTCTTGGACTTCTTTCTCTTACCGATACCTTTTAAAATTTTAGGATGCATAAAAGAAAAGACTTTAACGACATGCACAACAATATCCGACAAGCATGCATGATCTAAGATTTAGTTAAACGATAATTAAAATACACAATGGAATACATTCATACACATATAATAATATCACAACAAAGAGAACTTATCTTTATAAAAAGGTGACACCAACTAGCTGAAGACCAAGGATGTTCCACCCAACTGTAGACACCACTGCTCCAAATCTCAACAGCAGTGTCACCCCCGAACCAGGGCTATTAATCCACGAGGACGATTCCAGAGTGTACTTGGGTTCCCAAACCAGTCAGCTCTCAATCTCTCACAGGTTTTCCAGCACCCACAACAATCCAAGTACCCAGCTCTCTTCTACCCATCCTGTACCGCCCAAGAGAATGGACCTCCACCCTTCTCTGCCACACAATCCCTCAGGCAGTCCTTCTCCTTTTTCCAGGGCCTCCAGCACAACTGGTCCAAAATCTCAATGCTGGAACTCTCAGGACTCACAGTTTGAGAAAAACAGGGCACAAGCCAATGCATCTCAGATGTGCAAGCCCTAGTTCATGGATGGATTGCACCAATGACCATTACAACCAACTATCTTGTGGCTAATTCTCAGCAGTTCGGTTCCCTTTTCCAAGCCAGGACGCAGGTGAGGATGGATCAATGAATGGGTGAGTGAGTGCATGAAAGTGCATGAGGGAAATGAATGAACGTATAGGAAAATCATCGAACAAGCCATCAGTCAAACCCCCCCATCAGACTAGAGGTGGGTTTAAGTAACTTTGTGGGGAATCAAGAACCTTCTGGCCTTCCTTAAGAAGCTCATGTAACCGATTTCCTCTCTTAGGAAAAAAGGGTAATTAACATAGGAATAAACACTTATCCCCTCAAGCCCCCTCTCTTGTGGAATCATAGCCCCTATAACTCTATTCCTTGTCCATCCAACAACCATTGATGTGTTTATTATTAATAATGATCAAAACATTACATTTCGTGGGCATACTGGCCCTTTAATAATTGTTTGGGCACTCAGGCCTCTCAGCATTGTAACAATACATTATTTAAAATGGGGGTTCAAAACCCGGCGTGTTACACATGGGAAATGTTTGGTCGAGTACAAACCATCACATACTTTATACTACCAACAAAACTTGCATAGAGAACACGTGTCATGTCCTCTATTTCCTCCCGTGTCCTTGGACATTGTTCAATAGTTATCCTTTATCCCATAGGAATTGAAACCTTCTCAGGTTTTCAATCCTGCATGTTGAAATGTTTCAAGATTGTTTCAATATACTTTCTCTGGTTCAACCATATCTTTCAAGTTTCTCGATCTCTCTTAATATTCATTCCTAGAATGAAGTTTGTTGCACCGAGATACTTCATGTCAAACTTAGAGGATAACTGTCTCTTCACCTCCTTTATTGCTACTGAAGTTGACTCCTTCGACTTGGGAATATCCTTTTGCTACCAGTCGAGTTTTAAATTTATTGACTTGACCTGCTATGTTCACCTTCTTCTTGAATACCCATTTTGTATCGACAAGATTTCTTCCACTAGGTAATTTGACTAAGTCCCATGTCTCATTCTTATGAAAGTATCATCTCTTCAACCATGGCGTCCTTCTAGAGTTTTCCCTCTTCTGAGTCAACTGTCTCCCCGACCGACTTGGGCTCATTGTTGGTGGTAATTAACAAAAATGTGAAATGGAAGTCGAGCAGAATATACCTTTCGAATGGTTTTCTTATTCGTTTTGACCTCATTACAACTGGTGTCGGTTGTTCCACCTATTCTTCTGATTCGGTTGACTCATCTAAATCATCTTCTTCGTTCCTCAGTTCAAACTACACCTTCTCTGGATTATTCTTGGTCTGAACAATCTCTTCAGGATTGGACTTACTTCTGACTTCTCTGAAGACCACATCTCAACTATAAAATTTTTTCCTTGATGTAGGATCCCAGAGCTGATATCCTTTCATTCCTTCATTGCATCCAATGAAAATACACTTGACTACCTTCTTGTCTAGCTTGCTCTGCTTTTCCTTGGGAACATGCACAAATGCATCACAAAAAAATACTTTGAGATGTGAAACTAAAGGCTTCTTACGAGACCATACCTCATGTGGAGTCGTGTTGACTTTGACGAAGGATACATATTCAATATATATTTTGCAGTGTCGACTGCCTCTGCCCAAAATTCTTGTGTGAGCCCAACACCACTGAGCATGCTCCTTGCCTTTTACATCAATGTTATGTTCATTCTCTCAACAACTCCATTTTGTTGTGGGGTATATGGTGTGGTATTTTGGCATGATATGCCACACTACTTGTAGAACTGATCAAATTATTTTCCACAAAATTCACCACCATTGTTAGTTCTCAACCCCTTAATCTTCTTTTCTGTCTAGTTTTATACAAGAGATTTGAACTCTTTGAATTTCTCGAAAACCTCTGATTTCTTCCTCAAAAATAATCCATGTCTTCTTGGAAAAATCATCTATGAAGGAGACATAATACAAGGATCCTCCAAGTGAAAGAACTGAAATAGGTCCAAACACATCACTATGAACCAACTCTAGAATCCCATTTTCCCTTGTTGCTCCATATGGGAACCTCACCCGACTTTGTTTTCCATATATATAGTGTTCACAAAAATCAAGTTCTAAATTACATTCAAGAAAATATTCAATTATATCTTTGTTATGTATAGCTCAAAGTCCTTTTTCTCCAATGTGTCCCATCCTCTCATGCCATAACATGGTTGGGTCAACTTTATGATGACTTGTCAAGTCGGTTTGAATTGACTCAGCCCGAGTCGAGTCGAGTCGAGTCAAGGTCATGTCGACTTCAGGAACAATTATGCTATTACTTCCAGTTAAGTCGAAACTCCCTAATAACTTGTATATGGTTCGAAACCGAACTCCTTTCATTAAGACCATCACACCTCTAACCATATTGCATGAATCCTTATGAAATAGAGTGTGCACCCCTGCATCTCTCATCTTGCTGATAGATATCGGGTTTCTTTCCAAACCTGCAATATGTAGCACACCTGGAAGGCTTCTACTCCTCCCATCCTATAGTATCACTTGAAATCTTCCTCGTCTAACAATTTGGTTGTCAATTCATCCCCCATGAACATATATCCTCCTTCATATTGTTCATATTCACAAAACCATTCTCTATGTGGTGTCATATAATAGGATGCTCTTGATTCGATCAACCAAACATCTTGATCCGGCTGTGTACTGCTTGATGCTAGGTACACATCGCCTCTCTTATTTGGAGTCATCTTTATCTCAGTCAACTGCTTCTCATTGAGTCCTACACTAAATTCCATTTCCTTCGACTTGTAGTCCCTTTTATAATGCCCAACTTAACCACATTTCCAACATCTTCTCGTAAACTGAATCGAATATTTATATCTACCCTTCAACTTAGACTTTCTATCGAAGAATTTTCCTTTATCTCTGTCAACCAGTCGACCTCTCACCACTAATGCATATTTTGTTGATCCTTCCATGTTATTCCTTCTCATTTCTTCTGACAATAGAGATGCAACCATGTCTTCTAGCACTAATGTGGTTGTATTACTCCCTATATCCACAACTAAGCTATCCCATGAGTCTGGAATAGAGCATAATACACTAATACACTTCTCCTCCTCGGTGATTTTAATATCCATAGAAGATAACTGACTTATAATGGTATTAAACACATTTAAATGATCATTCAGCGAACTACCATCACTTATCCTCATAATATACAATTTTTTATGAGAAATAACTTATTTACCAGGGATCTCGACTGGTACAAGCTCCCCAACTTGTCCCACAATTTCTTGTTCGAAACTTTACCTAAGACATTCAACAGTACTGAATCTGCAAGACAAATTTGAATCGTACTCCTTGCTCTTCTCTCGAGTTTCTCCCATTCTTTCATCGACATACTTGTTGACATGGTACCTAGATAGGTTGTTGTCCATTGTTCTCGATCTACAAGGAGGTCTTCAATTTTAAGCTTCGAAATCTCAAAATTTTGGCCATTAATTTTTTTAATCTCTATTCTCGAGCTGCTTACCATTATTTAACACAATCTTTAAAGATTTATGACTTACGACTCTTACTAAACCTAGGGTTTAGATAATATCCAAGGTTGTTAAACCAAGCTCTGATACAACATTTTAGGAAATGAGGAACACTTCCATGCTAAACCTAGAAGAAGAGGGGAAGAAATATTTAATCAATAAATTAAATGACAAAGAAAACACACAGTACACAGATATTTTACACTGGAAAACCAAACTGGGAAAACCAACATTCCTTGAGTGATTTTCTCCCTTGTTGTCTTATTCATTCATAATAAAAGGTTACATGTCTAAACTTGGTCCACACCTAAGACACAATCGACATCATACCCTATTGCTTATAGAAGAACAACCCTGTAACCCATTTGGCTTACATCTACATGACCAACAACCTCTACAATTATTGATTCTTGTGATTATCCATTCACAATATTTTACAACATTACAAGACGCCTTCTTTGTAGGCTTTACAGTATGCAAAACCCTAAAGAAAAGGCGCCCAAAAATGGTTATAGATCCACGTAGATCATTCTCTACAAATCCCACGAATCTCAGGATTATGTTACAGTCGACTACCAAGTCAGATTACAAGTCAACTACCACTCAAATTTCATTCGATGTTCAGTCAATTTCCACATGCCCGCCTATTGACCTCTTGTCGATTGACCTCTTTGATTTTACTCGATCGACCCACCTCAACCTTTGACTTTTTGTCGATGTCTTCGAATTCGTATTTACTCGGTCGAACCACCTCAACCTTCAACTTGTTGTCGATTCCTTCGACTTCGTCTCTACCCGGTCGAACCACCTCAACCATCGAATTCGACTGTTAGTTGATCCACCTTGACTAGAATTTCACTGCATAGTATATGACAACCCAACATTCTCCCACTTGTCGTTTTCTTTGTTGAAACCGAGAGACCTCTGAAATTTCATTCACAGACCCAGGGCAGTAACACCCATTTCCTCTCTCCACCAAGAGAACTTCATAACACTCACATACTTGGTCAAAGAGTTTGCTATGTTTTCCAACATGTCTATTTTTTCCAGCAACACCTTGTTGCTTTCCACCATGTCTCTCATGAAATGGTATTGTACATTAATGTTCTTAGTCTTAGAATTATAAGAATGGTTCTTTGCCAGAAATATTGTTCTTTGAATGTCGCAACTCATCTTCGTAGCTCTCTTCTCAAACCCGATTCCTGAACACAACCTTTGTAGCTATAATGATTCTTTGCTTCCATGAGTGGCTTCCATGTATTTAGCTTCTGTTGTTGACATGGTTGCGACCACATGTCGCTTACTCATCCAGTTGATTGCACCAATGAAAATTTTGAACACATATCCAATGGTCGACCTATGTTGATCTAGATCTCCATCCTAGTCGATGTCGATAAAGCGATGTACATTTAATTCACTATCACCTCCAGGTTTTCCTTGGTATTATATAACACAATCTTTTGTGCCACATGAATACATGAATACTCTCTTGACAATTATCTAGTGCTCCTTCCTAGGTGTCGAAATGTATCTTCTCAACACTCCCACTACATGGGTAATGCATGGTTGAGTGCATACCATCATATACATTAGACTACCAACAAAAATTGCATAGGGAACATGTGCCATGTCCTCTATTTCCTCTTGTGTCCTTGGAAATTATTCAACTTTTAGCCTTGCTCCCACGGGTATTGACACCTTAATAAGTTTGCAATCCTACATGTTGAAACGCTTCAATATTGTTTCAATATACTTCGTCTGGTTCAACCAGAGCTTTCTAGTTGCTCGATCTCTCTTAATATCCATTCCCAGAATGAAGTTCCTTGCACCAAGATCCTTCATGTCGAACTTGGAGGATAGCTACTTTTTCACCTCCTTTATTGCGTTCATGTTGTTTCCAATCATCAACATGTCGTTGACATACAATGCTACATATATTAAACACCCACCTTCTTCTTTGGAATATATGTAGTGATCAAATTTTCTTCTCACAAACCCCAAACTAAGGATGTATGTGTCAAAATTTTGGTACCACATCCTTAGTGTTTTCTATAGGCCATAAAGGGATATTTTTAGTTTGCACACAAAATATTTCTTTTCATTTACTACACATCCTTCAGGTTGTTTCATGTAGATTTCCTCTTCTAGGTCCCCATGTATGAACACTGTCTTCACATCCATCTATTCTATTTATAGATCAAATGTTGCATCGAGAGACATTAATACTCTAATGGAAGTTAATTTTGCAACAGGGGAAAAAATCTCACTGAAGTCGACTTGTTCGACTTGGGAATATCCTTTCGCTACCAGTCAGGCTTTGAATTTCTTGACTTTATCTGATGTGTTCATCTTCTTCTTGAATACCCATTTTTTGTTGATAGTAGTTCGTCCACTAAGTAATTTGACCAAGTACCATGTCTCATTCTTGTGCAAGGATTCCTTCTCTTCGACCATGACATCCTTCCAGAGTTTTTCCTCTGCTAAGTCAACTACCTCCCCGACCGACTTGGGCTCATCATCGGTGGTAGTTAACACAAATGAAGAATGAAAGTCAGGAGGAATATACCTTTTGACTTGTTTTCTTATTTGTTCTAACTTCCTTACAATTGGGGTTAGTTGTTTCACCTCTTCTTCTGATTCAGTCGACTCATCTGAATCAACTTCTTCGTTCATCAGTTCAAACCACACCTTCTCTAGATTATTCTTGGTCTGAACAATCCATTTAGGCTCAGACTTACTTCCAACTTCTTTGAGTACCACATCTCGATTGTACACTATTTTCCTTTATGCATGATCCCAGATCTTATATCCTTCCATTCCTTATTTGTATCCAATGAAAATACACTTGACTTCCTTCTTGTCAAACTTGCTCTAATTTTCCTTGGGAACATGCACACATGCATCAAAACCAACCACTTTGAGATGTGAAACCGAAGGATTCTTACCTAACCATACCACATGTGGAGTCATGTCGGCTAAAACCAATGAAGGAGACATATTCAACATATATTTTGCAGTGTCGACTACCTCCACCCAGAATTCTTGTGTGAGCCCAACACCACTGAGCATGCTCCTCACCTTGTCCATCAATGTTCTGTTCATTCTCAACAACTCAATTTTGTTGTTGGGTATATGGTGTGGTATTTTGGTATGCTATGCCACACTGCTTGCAGAACTGATAAAATTATTTTCCACATAATTCACCACCGTCGTCAGTTCTCAACACCTTAATCTTCTTCTATGTTTGGTTTTCTACAAGAGATTTGAACACTTTGAATTTCTCGAAAACCTATAATTTATTCATAAGGAAATATCCATGTATTCCTAGAAAAATCATCTATGAAGGAGTCATAATACAAGGATCCTCCAAGTGAAGACACTGAAACATGGAAAAACACATCACTATGAACCAACTCTAGAATCTTATTTTCCCTTGTCACTCCAGATGGGAACCTCACCTGACTTTGTTTTCCATATATACAATGTCCACAAAAATCAAATTCTAAATTACATTCAGGAAAAAAATCAACCATACCTTTTTTATGCATAGCTCGAAGTCCTTTTTCTCCAATGTGTCCCATCCTCTCATGCCATAGCATGGTCGAATCGACTCTATGATGACTTGTCGAGTTGGTTTGAATTGACTTAGCCTGATTCGAGTTGAGTCGACTTCAGGAACATTGATGTTGTTGCATCCAGTTGAGTCGACACTCCCTAATAACTTGTATAGGGTTCCAATATGAACTCCTTTCATTAATACCATCGCACCTCTAAACATATTGCATGAATCCTTTTGAAATAGAATGTGAACCCCTGTATCACTCATCTTGTTGACAAATATCAGGTTTCTTTCCAAACCCAGAATGTGTAGCACACCTGGAAGGGTTCTACTCCTTCCATCCTGCAATATCAATCAAACTCTTCCTCGTCCAAAAATTTTGGTCGTTGAGTCATCCCCCAAGAACATGTCTCTTCCTTCATATTGGTCATATTCACAGAACCATTCTCTATGTGGTGTCATATGATAGGATGCTCTGAATATTCACTTGAGACATTCAACAGTACAAAATATGGAAGACAAAGTCGAATCGTACTCTTTGCTCTTCTCTCGAGTTTCTCCCATTCTTTCATCGACATACCTGTCGACATGGTACTTGGACATAATGTTGTCCATTGTTCTCGATATACAAGGAGGTATTCAATTTTAAGCTTCCAAAGCTCAAAATTCTGGAAATTAATTTTTTTTATCTCTATTCTTGAGATGCTCACCATTCTTTAACACAATCTTTAAAGATTTCTTACTTACAAATCTTACTGAACCTAGGGTTTAGCTCAGATCCAATGTTGTTAAACCAAGCTATGATACCACATGTTATGAAATCAGGAACACTTCCACGCTAAACCTAGCAAAATAGAGGAAGAAATATTTAATAGAAAAAGTAAATGACAAAGAAAAATCACAGTACATAGATATTTTACCCTGAAAACCCAACCCGAGAAAACCAACATTCCTTGAGAATTCTGCTCTCTTGTTGTCTTATTCATTCAGAATAAAAGGTTACATGTCTAACCTTGGTCCACACCTAAGATACCATTGACATCATATCCTCTTTATTACACAGGAACAACTCTATATCCATATCCAATTCGACTTACATCTACATGACCAACAACCTCTATGATTATTGATTCTTGGCGATTAGCCATTCATCATATTTTACAACATTACAACACACCTTCTTTATAGGATTTATAGTAGGAAAAACCCTAAATAAAAGGTGCCCAGTAATGGTTACAGAACCACACAGATCATTGGCTACAAATTACCAGTCGACCTTCATTCAGTCTTCAGTTGATTGCCACATGCCCTCCTGTCGACCTCTTGTTGGTTGAACTCTTCAAATTTACCTGGTCGAGACACCTTGACCTTCGACTTGTTTTCGATGTCTTTGACTTCATCTTTACCCGATTGAACCACCTTGACCTTTGGCTTGTTGTCGATTCCATAGAATTTCTTTCGATTCCTTTGACTTCATCTTTATCTGGTCGAACCACCTCGACCTTCGACTTTGACTATTAGTCAATCCACCTCGACTAGACTTTCATTGCAAAGAATATAACAACCCAACAGGCTAAACCCATAGAAACCTTCTCTTACACAAAGAACTTAAGGCTCTCACATAAGTGACATTTCCTCAGATACCGAAAGGACTACATTCCTCATAATGAAAAACTCTCTCTCCAAGGGGCCTCAAGGAGGCCTCCCCCTTAATTCTTACATAAGGAATTTATATAGTTTCCCTCTCTCCATAATTCAAGGAGATAATATCCACAAATTTAGGATCTAAATAACAACTCAAGGAAAAAAATGAGAAAGCATCTCAACCAACCTATGAGATCCTTAACTTCCCCTTAAGACTAGGAAACCATGTGTGATAAAACAAGGAAGAATCTCAAAACAACCTATGAGAATCTCATCCTCTTCTTGAGAATATAAAAACTAGTTGTGAGGTGGATTCTCACAAAAAACTTATTTCCCCTTAAAACTAGGAAAATAATTTGTGAGGTGGATTCTCACACAAAACTAATTTCCTTTTTTACAAATTAAATGAAAAATACATGAGTAATTTCCACTCATGTCAAGTATTAATTATTTTTCCAATTTGAATGAATAATACATGAGCTTCTCACACCCATTTAAAGTATTAATCATTTTTACAATTTAAATGAAACATTAATCATTTTTTTTTTAAACTTTGTCATGTATCATCAATTAGCATTTTAAAGATCTTCTCCATGGTGTACAAAGTAATGAATCCTTGTGTGGAGATCCTCCTAGATCATACCTCCCCACAAAAATCACTTTTGGTCCTCCAAAAGTATAAAAAGAAATTGAAGTATCCGCAACCAACTTCTAGGAAGAGTCTTACACTCCACGATGCACTTCCCCACTGCTCGATCTGCAAAACAAATGTTTATAAAAGGAAACACCCTTCTTCTCCTTCACATTTGTGCTTCAAAATGAGGATGCCAATGCCAACACTTTCATCAATGCAAATTTGTAGCTCATTCCTTGATCTGCATAAAAAAGTCTCTGAAAGGCTGCACCCTTCTTCTCCTTCACCTTTGTACTCCAAAACAAGGATGTCAATGCCAACACTTGCATCAATACAAATATGTAGCTGACAATACATGGATTACAAATTTTGAAATCAATACCATACTTTCCAAGAGTTTATAAAACACTCATGGACAAGTTTACAATGATTTCCAAAACAGGCCTAAGCAAAAATAATACATCTCGCTCAACAATGGCTACAAGGCCCATTACAATATTGCCAAAAAGGATTAACAAAGTTTAGGCATAGAAAAAAATGCCTCTCATTCTCATCATTACTTTCAAGAGTGGCTAATTACAACCTTTTACATAATTAACATCAAGGAGAATACCCCAAATGTGCACTGGTGGTAACTCTATGGTTTTTAAACCCCCCATTACAAACATGTGCAACATAATAAATAAGGCAAATTCCATCATCATCACACTCGTCTCACAATTTTGATACTTTTGGCTGTAAACATGACTACTTTCTATCAAAGTGTCAAAATGGCCTCTTAACGCATCATCTCGGTTTGGGTAGAAGGCTCAAACAATGAATTTCCTGCAATAATTCAGATTTTGTTGCCTTGTTGTAGCACTCAAAGATCACCAGAATATGCAACAAACATTCATCCTTTTGCAATTTCCAAAAAGAGGAAAAAACCATAAATTCATAAAAATTACATTGGGTTTTGTGCCAAGGCGCTCAACCGGTTTCTCAAATCTCAACGAACATAGCACGAAAGGTATGTCTCATCTTTCTACAACTTTTGACTGTAAACTTGACCCTATTCTAAAAGGTGCAAATCTACCTCGAAAAATGTGCCAAGAAGACATGGGATAAACCATAGTCCTTAAATTCTGTTGCTCAGATCACAAAATGGACCATGCCATTGAATTCTGCTAGAAAAATCATGCAGAAATGACTATAATCATGCCCATTTCTGAAACAGACTTCCTGGGCACCTCTTAGCCTCAATGCCTCAGACTATGTGCCTACTAGGCAGTATAGACTACATTAAATGCACCTCTTGCATTGAAATGCATGCTAGTTTGGGTGCGCACTGGACCTTTGTTGGATGTCAATCTCTTGGTTAAAATAAATTTTTTCGGGCGGATATTACAAAGGTGCCCACTTGGTTCAAACCCATGGACCCCCCCATATGTGGTATATGGTTCGACAATTGTATATATATAGTTTCGGTTGGTTGGGCACCAACCGGTATGGTGGCATTTTTTTAATTTGACTGTTCAAGAACTATCCCTCATTGGGCATCCGAGGGGTGCCACATGGAGCCCCATGATTGGGCCACGTGGAATGATTTGATTGGTTGGTCAATGAACAATCAACAACCCAGTCGACGTACAGTCATCGTCCTGGTCAACGCCCAGTCAAAACCTACGTCAACCAACACATCATTTGTTGCGTCAATGCCACATCACCTCCGTACTGCCACATCATCTGTACAGATGACACATGGCTCAATTTTGCTAGTCCATTTGGACCCCTGAAAAGGACAAATCCACCTAACACATGGAAACCTCTTGTGTTTCCACATCATCCACCATACTTCCCAGTCAACGACCTAGTCATCTGTCGTACTACCACCTCACTGACCTAGTCAAGACCATGTCAGCACCACAACAACCACCGTACTTCCCAGCCAGTCGACACGTCACTGCCACATCATCAACCATATTTCCCAGTCAATGGACACATCACCTACTACGTCAACATCATACTGCAACATCAACATTTCGTACAGTCTAGTCACTCTATTAATGTCATCACCATACAACCACATCAACCGACATGCTAGTATCCATACTACCATGTGGCATTCATATAGATGCCACGTGACACATTTTTATTGGTCCACTTGGACCCCTGAAAGTGCCAATAATGCATGACATGTGGCAACCTGTGGTGCTACCACGTTAACATGTTGACGTCCTGTTGATGTTATGTTAGACAACTGAG
>ML788858.1:269347-336079 GCA_009831015.1 Picea engelmannii | reverse complement strand
GGGGGGGGTGAATCAATTGTTACTGTGCTTAAACAATTATACCCATTTTAAACTAATTACATAACACTCAATTATGATCACAATAATTCAGGGAAGTAAGCGATAGAGTATTCAACATCAATCACACACATGAAGTATACAGAAATAGATATTCCTAAGGAAACCCATAAAGGGAGAAAACCTCTTCTTCTTCGAATGATAGGCAGTCTTTTTATGTTTTGTACATCATCTATCTTTGAGCACCAGCTCAATGTGAGGCTACCACCTCTATTTTACAAGCTGCAACTTGTTGAGAGCACAAACTCTCTAGTTTCTCTAGCACCCACTAGAAGGAAGTACCAACTCCCTAAGTGTTCCAGCACCAACTGGATGGAAGCACGAACTTCGAGTCACACAGGCACCAACCTGTACAACAAAGAACAATAGTTCTCCCTTGCACCACCCTACAACCCTGGCTTTTCTAGCTGCAACCAGATGGAATCTACAACTCCTTGTGTTCAAGCACCCACTTGAAACTCTGAGGACAACAGTCCTCCCTAGAATCACCCTACCACCCTGAGATATAAATCTTTGCTTTTTGAAATTTATTACAGTGATATGATATTTATCAATGGCTTACCAGTCTCATCACTGTTCGGCTACACTGCTCTGCTCTGCCTGCTTCAGTGTGTTCCTGCTCACATCTTCTTGTGCTTAAGTTCTTGTACAATCTATTGTTTTCACCATTTCTGCTCTGTCCAGCTTATGTTCTTCATCTCTGCATCTTTCACGCTCTATTCCTACTGTCTTCTTGATCACATATAGTTCAACTTGTCTTACCAAGAAACAACAACCTGCCTCTGTCATGACATTTTTCCTTTATTCCTTCCCTCATCATCCGTTACACTTCAGATCTCCAATGCCCAAGTTGGGAGTCTCAAACCGCTCAAGAACAATGATTCCAATGCCCATAGAATAATGATTCAGTTAGTGTAACTGATCAATAAACCACAAAGTGAAACAACAACCCTTCGATCAAATTTTGTTTAATCAGCGTCGTTGGATTATACATGTAGAGGCTTTTTAATTTTTTCAATGCATAACCACCGAAGTGGAGCCTAGCAACACTAGCTCCTTCCTCAATATTTTGTTGATGTGACTTTGGGCAATGTTCTCATGTGACCACGTGATTGCGGGTGCGACAAAAGGTGGTTTGAGGGAAATCCATTTTTTGCCCTGCAATTCACTACAGAGCTCCACGTATGCTTTCTCCAAAACCATGGTTTCAATTGCGGCCCGTCGTCAACATTTTAAATTTCACACACCTTCAATCCTCGCAATGCGATGGGACCATCGATCTCACGATCTTGACGGTGCTCCTGAACTGACGGATCAGATCTAACCTTCTTAAATCAACGACTGTGATCTATTTCGTGATCTGGGCTCCGAGAGTTTCAAATCTCAAACCCTGCTTTCCTCCATACGCCAATCTTCCAGAGTTGATGATATGCAGACACCTGTCCTTCTTAATCGATGACTCAGCCTCTACTTTGGGAATTTTACCTTTCAACCAGATCAACGATTTTGCGGCCCCTTACTCGATTCAATGGTCGAGATCTCCTTCGTTACTCTGGGCTTAGCGATTTCAATTCTCAACCTTCACACTCTCCCAAAATGATTTTAGCCGGAGTCCACAGATTCCTGCCACATGTCCTCCTCAAATCAACAATCCTCATTCACTTCAGGACTTCGGCCTTCGAAAATTTCAAACCTTTCTCCTTCGTGTTTTCCTGGAGTAGTTTCACATAGAGTCAACGATCTATTGACACGTACCCTCCTGCACAATCAATGATCATAAGTGACTTCATCCCTTTGGGACTTTAGGCTGATCGCTGCTTCATTATCCTCCGGAGTGGTCACCTACTAAATAAGTCATAGATGGTGGAGACTACTTGCTTTCGGTTAACACACCCACTTACACTATTCTTCCACTATACTAGATCAACAGTTGAGAATGCACCCGAAGTGATCTTCAGATCGGACGACTCATGTCCATTTTGGGACTTCGACGTTCGAGACTTCAGGACTTTAGGCATCTACTGGTGGTGAAACTCCTGAAGTAAAAATCTCAGAGTGATGTAACTTGCTTACGTCACTTGATGACGTGGCACGAGCCGAGTGTCTACCACGTGTCACTCAGATTCTTGATTTGCATGTACCTGAAATGTCAATTTCAGCTTGACACTTGTCATTATCTGACTATACCACATGTCTTTGCTGACGTGGGTGAGACATGTAGGTAGTGTAGTGGAGTGTGACATTGAGCAGGTAGTGGAGTATGATGTCGGAGTGTGGAGGTGGTATGTATGAGTTATTTGGTGGTTTACTCGGAGGGGTGGTTAGGCGGTAAGTGGTAATGAGCGAGGGGGGTCCAAGTTGACAGGAAGGTGACACATATGAGGGTCCCACATGGGAAATACCACCAACTCGGACCCCCCCCATAGTTAAAGGCAGAAAGGGAGGGGGGTTTCGATATGCCCTGTCAACCGTAGATCTGAGTGCCCGATTATCAACCACTGATATTAGCGCGCCCTTATTCTAACTTATCTTTTCCTTCCACTTTAGAATGATCTGACAATTGAAATTTACTATGGCTCTCCGACTCTCCGGACTTTGGGGATTTCAAATCTAAAACTTTTCTCCCCGTTTATGCTATCTGTCACTTAATTTGATCCGACAGTCGTGAAGACTCTCGAAGCTGATCCACGATCAAGGATTTTGATCTGGATCACGTTTTTGTACCGCGCTTTCCCTTCTGAGCTTTGATCTCTACATACTGTTTGCTTCTCCTCCTGAGCTTATGTTTTTCCTGTTTGCCATCATCGCTGTTGTTCATGCCAACAATATCCCCCTTTGGCATTGATGGCAACCCTGAAAGGCTGCACTATTCTGCTTAGACCTCCGACTGTAGGATCTATACCACACTTTTTCTCCCCCTTTGACATCAATGTCAAAGAAAACATTCTCCCCCTGAGCTGTTGCAATACTTTTTAGGAGGTATAAGATATTCAACCAACACATACTCCCCCTGATAAGATGGACTCTCTTAGGTGAGAGAAGGGATGACACCCAGGTTCTGATGGAGATATTCAAATGGTGTCTTGGCTAGGGGTTTTGTAAAGATGTCTGCAATTTTTTCTGTGGAAGGAATATGATTCAACTGAACAACTCTATTTGTAACCTTCTCTTTGAGTAAATGACACTTTATTGGTATATGCTTCGTCTTTGAATGGAGAACAGGATTCTTCGAGACACTAATGGCACTGGTGTTATCACAGTGAAGTGGAATGGGATCAGTATAAGTTACCTTCAATTCTGCAAGAGTTTGTATCATCCATAAGATCTGAGTGCAACAAGTAGAAAAAACAATGTACTCTGCCTATGTAGTTGATAATGAAATAGATCCCTGCTTCTTACTAAGCCATGCTACTAACAAATCACCTAAGAAGAATGCACCTGCATTGGTGTTCTTTCTCTCATCCAAACAGTTTGCTCAATCAACATCTAAATATGCAGTTAATTGAAAATTCTGATTTTTAGGGTACCAAAGACCATAAGTCATTGTACCCTTCTAATATTTGAATATCCTTTTGACATCTGCTAAATGAATTTATTTAGGAGAAAACTGAAAACGACCTACCATTCCAACAACTTGCATTATATCAGGATGGGATGTTGTGATGTACAGAAGACTGCATATCATTGATCGATATGTTCTTTGATCAACATCAGGTGAAATATCATCTATACTGAGCTTGCAACCAACCACCATAGGTGTACTAATAGGAGAGGAATGTTCCATCTAAAACTTCTTCAACATCTCTTTCAAATACTTTTCTTGAGAGATAAATAGCCCTGCAGAACTCTAATTGATTTGTAAACCAAGAAAAAATGACAGTTCTCCTATCAAGGACATCTCAAACTCAGTCTGCATTGAATTAGAAAACCATTGAACTAAAGGGACATTAGTGCATCCAAAAATAATGTCATCTACATAAACCAAAACAACTAATAAATCATCACCTTCAGACTTAATGTACAGATTATTGTCAACAATACCTTTCTTGAACCCTTTGTCCTGTCTGTAATTGGCTCCAAATGGGTGTTTAAGAATAAAATGGATGAAAAAGGACAAATTGTTAAGAATAAAGCCAGATTGGTCTGTAAGGGGTATGCACAAGTTGAAGGATAGGATTTTGATGAAACCTTTGCACCAGTGGCAATATTGGAATCCATCGAAATGTTTCTTGCCTATGCATGTCATAAGAACTTTAAAGTATATCAGATGGATGTTAAGTCAACATTTCTTAATGGAGATCTAGAAGAAGAAGTATATGTGGAGAAACATGAAGCATTTTCACTGACAGATAATCCTGACTATGTCTGTAAGTTGAAAAAGGAATTATATGGACTGAAACAGGCACCACGAGCCTGGTATATCTGCAGGTCTAGGAACAAGCTCCCAAGTATTGTTCTTCTCAATCTGATCCAGTTCCTCATTCATTGATTTTAACCAATTTACTTCTTTACTGGCTTCATTAAAGTTCTTGGGTTCCACCATGGATATGAAGGCTATATGTGATTGCTCAATGTTTTTGATTATGCTTCTCCTGGTTTGTATACCTTTGTCTTTCTCACCAATTATCTAACTTGTAGGATGATTATTTTGAGTAATTCTGGAGGAAGGATTTGATGTTGTCTGTTGATTCAAGTCTGCCTGATTTATTGTATCTTCATCTGACTCAGAGTCTTATTTTTATGATTCTTGGACCTGTTCATCTTCAGCTTCAATTGTGTGCTATGTAGCAGACTCAATATTGTTCACCTCTCTTACTGGGACTCCTTCATCAACCTTTAAATCAATGAAATCAACTAATTTATACAATCTTTTATTAAAACATCTATATCCTTTACTATTGGTAGCATATCCTAAGAAGATGCCTTCATCATCCCTGTCATCATACTTGCCAAGGTTTTCATTATTATTCTTTATGTAGCACTTACTTCCAAAGACTTTGAAGTGTTTGATTGAAGCAGGCCTTCCATACAATAGTTCATAAGATGTCTTGTCACTGTGTGGTCTGAGGTGGGCTTTGTTAAGAATATGGACTGCTGTGTGTATTGCTTCTACCCAGTAGGTTTGACCAATGTTCTTCTCATTCATCATTGACCTGGCCATTTGCTGAACTGTTCTGTTTTGCCTCTCAACTACTCCATTTTATTGTGGAGTTCTTGAGATTGTGTATTCTCTCTTGATCCCATTTTTATCACATAATTCCTTGAAATCACTTGACATAAATTCTCCTCCTCTGTCTCATATTGTTGCCTTTAACCTCTTGCCTGTTTAATTCTCAGTTAAATCCTTAAATATTTTAAATTTCTCAAATGCTTCAACTTTTTCTTTGAGAAAAGCAACCCAAGTGAGTCTGGAGTAATCATCAATGATCAACATGAAGTAGTTTTCCTTCCCTGTGCCTTCCTGTCTTGATGGTCCACATAAATCCATATGAACTAATTGGAGTGGTTTCTCTTTTGAAGTAGAGCTCTTGGATTTAAACTGTGTCCTGGTTAGCTTTCCTACTTGGCAGGGTTTACACACAAAATCTCGTGGCTTTGGTATTCTTGGAAGATCTTTTACTGACTCAATATTTTTGAGCTTGATTAAGTGGTCAAAGTTTATATGTCCAAGTCTCCTATGCCATAACCAACTTTCATCATGTTTTCTTAGATGACACTCTTCTCTATCTTCTTTCAACACATATACCTTATTATCTATCCTTATGCCTTTAGCCACCACTTGTCCTGAGTTTACAGACTTTATCTTACAATCTTTGGAAGTGAACACCACTTCACATCCTCTGTCACAAATTTGACTTACACTAAGCAAATTATGTTTCAGCCCATCTACAAGCAGAACATCCTGTGACTTTCCTTTACCATTACTCAAACTCACCATCCCTTTACCCTTGATTTTACTTGGTTCATCATTTCCAAAGGTCACATTTCCTATTTTGATTTTACTTATAGACAAAAACTTATCCTTGTCTCCAGTCATGTGCTTGGAACATCCATTGTTTATATACCAGGGGTCTTTTTGTTTTTGAGATGAAAGTACCAGACCACATTTTTAACTATCTTTCTTTTTCCATGTGCTGGCATTTCTATCTAAGGGTTTTATCCTTGGATCTTCTTTGTAATTATTTAGATGGCAGTTTGCAACTTTGTGGCTGAAGTTATGACAGTTATAGCATTCGAGCTCATTTTTCAATAGGTCAAAGTGATTGGTGCAACTTTTTCTACTCATTGGTTGTTTAGTTCTATGTTGCAAATATTGTTTATTTCTTGATCTCCTTAGTTGCATGTCTCTAAACTTAATTTGACAATTTGCAATATTATGACCAAAATTAGAGCAGTAAAAACAATAACCATGGAAGAAATTTTGGTACCTGAAGGATGTCCTTCTTCTTGGTATTTGTTGCTCCATCTTTTGATATCTTTGTTTTTTATCAGGGATCATCTTGTCTTTATTAGATTTTGGAGCCAGAGTACTCACATGGTCTGATTGTCTGCTGACTTGGAACTTGATCATCTTTACTAGCTCTTTACTTTCATGTTGTTTGCTACTTGAACCACTTACATAGCCTAAACCAGTCTTCAAAAAAGGAGATCTTTGTTTGCTCAGAATGTCATTTAGTTCTACTGAGGTTTTAATGCTTGGAAGATTTTGGAGATACAATGCTTTAAACTTCTCCATCTCTTTTCTGGTTTTTACTACCTCTTCTTCCAAGGCTTCACATCTTGCCTTCTTCTCTGAGAACTGTTGTTTTAGAATGTCCTCTATTTTCTTTGCCTCTTCTAAGTCTACTTTTAGTAGGGCAAAGTATTCATCAGGTTTTTTACTATCTTTCTCAAACTGTATCAACAATTGTTTTTTCTTTTTCTTCTTAAATCTAAGTCTAGTAATATCTTCTAGGGCACTGATCA
Organism: Picea engelmannii; assembly: GCA_009831015.1. Classification (NCBI taxonomy): domain Eukaryota; kingdom Viridiplantae; phylum Streptophyta; class Pinopsida; order Pinales; family Pinaceae; genus Picea; species Picea engelmannii. The sequence goes on along the minus strand of ML788858.1, from coordinate 329,056 downwards.
GTTCTCCTTCCAAGTCAACCACAACTTCTTCATCATTAACATCACTTCCTGTGATTTTATTATCATAATCCTCTTTGGCCATAAGCACAAAGTCATTAACCTTATCTTCACAAGCAGAATCACTATCCGTGTCTCCTGAAGAGTCATCATTGTTTACACATAAACTTTTCTTTTTACCAAATCTCTTGGATTTGTACTTCTCTTCACCTTCAACGTTCTGGTCCTTCTTCTTGTGTGGACACTTAGATGAAAAGTGACCTATCTTTCCACAGTTAAAATATTTGAAGGGAAACTTGCCTTGGTACTTTCCTGATCCTTTCTTTAGTCTTCTCACAAATTTTGCTTCAATTTCATTAGGCTCAAAATCCTCATTCTTATCTGCTTTAAATGATGCTTCTCTAGAGGTGGGTTTATCTTTACCTATCTTTATTTCATAAGAAGTCATAGTTCCTAGGAGTTGGTCAATAGGAATAACTTTTAGATCATTAAGTTCTTCTATAGCAGAGACCTTTGGGTTGAACCTATCTGGCAGAGATCTCAAAATTTTCTGAACTAAAGAGGCTTCCTGAATTTTTTCACCAAGTCCTTTCATTGCATTTACTAGTTCTTAAACTCTCAGAAAGTACTTTCCAATAGTTTCATCCTCTTTCATCTTTAGTTGTTCAAACTGTAATCTGTAGGTTTGAAGCTTAGCACCCTTTACCTTCTCATTACCTTCATAACTGCTAATGAGTTTGTCCCACATTTCTTTGGCAGATTCTAAGTGCATAACTTTTACAAATTTTTCTTCTACAAGCCCACTCAGAATAGCATTCATAGCCTTAGCGTTGAAGCTGAATGCTAGCTTGTCATCCTTAGAAGCTAGTACAACTAGCTTCACATAACCAGTCTCTACCACATCCCAGAAATCTACACCTAAATCCGTTATGTAGGTTCTCATCCTAACTTTCCAGAAGGCAAAGTTTGTTCCATTGAACATGGGGGCCTTATTGGTTGAAGTTCCTTCATGGCTAGTCATGTTTAAGCTCTAGGATCTACCCTTAGATAAAAGGAACTCACTCTGATACCAATTGTTATACATATGAGAGGGGGGAATGAATCAGTTGTTATTGTGCTTAAACAATTATACCCATTTTAAACTCATTACATAACACTCAATGATGATCACAATAATTTAGGGAATTAAGAAATACAGTATTCAACATCAATCACACACATGAAGTATACATAAACAAATATTCCTAAGGAAACCCATAAAGGAAGAAAACCTCTTCTTCTTAGAATGATAGGCAATCTTTTTGTGTTCTGTACATCATCTATCTTTGAGGACCAACTCAATGTGAGGATACCACCTCTGTTTTACAAGCTGCAACTTGCTGAGAGAACCAACTCTCTGGTTTCTCTAGCACCCACTAGAAGGAAGCACCAAATACCTGAACACCAGCTGGATGGAAGCACCAACTTCTAGTCACACAGGCACCGACCTGTACAATAGAGAACAATAGTTCTCCCTTGCACCACCCTACCACCCTGTTTTTTTGGCTGCAACCAGATGGAAGCTACAATTCCCTGTGTTCAAGCATCCACTTGAAACTCTGAGAAAAACAATCCTCCCTAGCACCACCCTACAACCCTGAGATATAAATCTTTTCTTTTTGAAATTTATTACAGTGATACGATATTTATCAATGGCTTACCAGTCTCATCAATGTTCGGCTACATTGATCTGCTCTGCCTGCATCAGTGTGTTCCTGCTCACATATTCTTGCGCTTAAGTTCTCATACAGTCTGTTGTTTTCACCATTTATGCTCTGTCCAGCTTATGTTCTTCATCTCTGCATATTTCACACTTTGTTCTTGCTGTCTCCTTGATCACATACAATTCAACTTGTTTTACCGAGAAACAAAAACCTGCTTCTGTCACGACATTTTTCCTTTATTCCTTCCCTCATCATTCGTTACACTTCAGATCTCCAATGCTCGAGTCGTGAATCTCAAACCTCTCAAGGAAAATGGTTCCAATGCCCCCAGAACAATGATTCAATTAGTGTAACTGAATCGTAACTAATCAAGAAACCACGAAGTGAAACAACAACCCTTCGATCAGATTCTGTTTAATCAACACCGTTGGATTACACACGTAGAGGCTTTCTGATTTTTTCAATGCGTAACCACCGAAGTGGATCCTAGTAGCACTAGATCCTTCCTCAATCTTCCGTTGATGTGACCTTGGGTGATGTTCTCATGTGACCACGTGATTGCAAGTGCAACCAAAGGTGGTTTGAGGGAAATCTGCTTTTTGCCCCACAATTCACTACAAAGATCCACATATGCTTTCTCGAAAACTGTGGTTTTGATTGCGGCCCGCCTTCAACATTTTAAATTTCATGCACCTTCAATACCCGCAATGTGACGAGACCGTCGATCTCACGATCTTGACGGTGCTCCTGAACTGATGGATCAAATCTAACCTTCTTAAATAAACGACTGTTATCTATTTCGTGAAGTGGGCTCCATGAGTTTCAAATCTCAAGCCCTACTTTCCTCCATACGCCAATCTTTCGAAATCAATGATCTGTGGACACCTGTCCTTCTTAATCGACAACTCAACCTCTACTTCAGGAATTTGACCTTTCAACTAGATCAACGGTTATGCGGCCCCTTATTCGATTCAACAGTTGAGATATCCTTCACTACTCTGGGCTTCGGTGATTTCAATTATCAACCTTCTCGCTCTCCTAGAACACTTTTAGCCGAAGTCTAGAGATTCCTACCACATGTCCTCCTCAAATCAATGGTCCTCGTTCACTTCGAGACTTCGGCCTTCGACAATTTCAAACCTTTCTCCTTTGCATTTTCCTGGAGTAGTTTCACCCGGAGTCAACGATCTATTGACACGTACCTTCCTGCACGATCAACGATCATAAGTGACTTTGGTCCTTTGAGACTTTAGGCTAATTGCTGCTTCATTCTCCTCCGAAGTGGTCACCTTCTAAATAAGGCATAGATGGTGGAGACCACTTGTTGTCGGTTAACACTTCCACTTACACCGTCCTTCCACTGTACTAGATCAACAGTTGAGAATGCACCCAAAGTGATCTTCAGATCGGACGACTCATGTCCATTTTGGGACTTCGGTGTTCGAGACTTCGGGACTTTAGGCATATGTTGGTGGTGAAACTCCCGAAGTAAAACTCTCGGAGTGACTTAACTTGCTTACGTCACTTGATGACATGGCACGAGCTGAGTGTCTGCCACATGTCACTCAGATTCGTGATTTGCACGTACCTGAAATGTCGATTTCAGCTTGACACTTGTCATTATCTAACTGTGCCGCATCTCTTTGCTGACATGGGTGAGATGTGTAGTGGAGTGTGACGTCAGAGCACGAAGGTGGTATGTATGAGTTGTTTGGTGGCTTACTAGGAGGGGGGGTTAGGCGGTAAGTGGTAATGAGAAAGGGGGGTCTGAGTTAATAGGAAGGTGACACGTATGAGGGTCCCACATGGGAAATACCACCAACTCGGACCCCCCCCCCCCCACGGTTAAAGGNGGCCCCCCCCCCCCCACGGTTAAAGGCATAAAGGTTGGGGGGGGGGGTTCGATATGTCCTGTCGACCGTAGATATGAGTTCCCAATTATCAACGATTGAGATTAGCGCACCCTTGTTCTAACTTATCATGTCCTTCCAGTTTAAAATGATCTCATGGCTGAAATTTACTCCGGCTCTCCGGCTCTCCAAACTTCGGGGATTTCAAATCTCAAAATTTTCTCCCTGTTTATCCTATCCGTCACTTAATTTGATCCAACGGTCGTGAATACTCTCGAAGAAAATCCATGACCAAGGATTTTGATCCGGATCACGTTTCTGTACTGCGCTTTCCCTTCTGAGCTTTGACCTCTGCATACTGTTCGCTTCTCCTCCCAAGCTTATGATTTTCCTGTTTTCCATCATCGCTACTATTCTTGCCATCAATGACAAGCACACACTTCATGTAAAACATGTGAACATGTTATGTTGACGTCAACACTATATAGACTTTGCGAGATTTACATGTTTGTCGAAAATTTCAGATGGCCATAACTTTTGCATCCGGAGTCCGTTTGAGGTCGTTTTCACACCATTGGAAAGCTCTTGTCGAGCTCTTCGACTTGGTGTTGTTTTTGTTGAATTATAGGAACTTTTATTTTTGGCCATTTTTTTCTTGACTAGAGAGGATCCACTTGGATCAAGCCTCCAACTGCATAGGCTCTTACAAGGGCTTCTTTCTTGGTGTATGACGATGCTTAGGGTGAAGCTTCCAACAATTCATGATCCAGTGAACACTCATTTGGCATTAATTGCAATATTTGTGTAACTTCATGTCCTTCTCTCCTTCACTGTAAGGAGCTTTCCTCTTCTAGTACTTTACAACACTCTTGATGTCCCAAGATTTTCGAGGAGACTTTGATTTCCTCCAGAATCCTGTGCTAGATTTATCACTTTCAGAAAGTGATGTGCCATCATTTTTCTTTGGTTATGATTTCAGCTCTTTGCTTGAAGAATCCTCTTGTTCTTCTTCTTTTGAGCATTCTTTTAACCATACCCCAATCCTACATATCAGAGTCTTCCTTCAACCTCCAGTGGTTGAATGATTCCTTGGACATCAATACCAAGACTTCCTCCTTCATACCCCATCTTCCTCAACAACTTCAATCCAATTCCCTTGGTGTGCCTTTCAAAAAATCCAAAAGAGGCATCATCATTAATAAGGGAAGGAATTGAACATGGATAATTCTTTACCTTCATTCTTGTTTGCGAGACTTGGTCATCTTCCTGAAGTTTGGCCAATTTCTCCTCTTGTTTGGATGAAGCTGTGGATGAAGCTTCTAGGAAACCACCTTGGTTCCCTGGTGTTTGAAGAGCATCCTCTATTATATGACAATATGTGCATCCATCAACATTTTGATGAAAAGAACCATAACTAGTATACTTGTCATGGCCACAAGTTGGGCTAATCTTGGAGGCAATTTATGCTTCTCCTGTAGCAGAGCATTCCCTAACTTGCTCCTCCATAGCTTACAACTGTAGTTGTAGTTTTCTCTTTTCCTCTTCCTATTCTTGTAGCAACATCCTCAATTCAACGTTCTCTTCTTGAATGGTCTGGTTGATTTATTCAAGCTCACGAAGCCATGCTTGCTTATTTTCCTTGCCCATGATTATATTCACAATTTGCAAAACTGGTTAGACTTGCTCCGATACCACTTGATCTGGGAATTTCTGTGAGATATTTCTTTACAAATATTCTACGATGAGGATCTTTTACTGACACTTACTCATATGTGAACATGAGTAAATAATCATTAAGTATTTCATATAAACATGAGAAAATTGTCATAATTATGTGCATATGTGTAATTAAATCTGTACTTAATCAAGCGAGAATGCAATCAAAACTCACACATATAATTTGACACACATGTGTCAATGGATTTCACCCGACTTTTTTGGTTACATTGCTGGATCCGCTTGGAATAAAAATTACTTTATTGTCCTTCCTTTAGCTAGAGATGAAACCTTTTCACAAAATGTGGTACATGCTCTGTACAAGGTTGAAACCCAGAGTGACCTTCTCTTACACAAATAACTTAAGGCTATGACATAAGTGACATTTCTTCAGAGACCAGAAGGACTACATTCCTCACAATGAAAAGTTATCACTCCAAGGGCCTCAATGGGGCCTCCTCCTTAATGCTTACATAAGGAATTTATATAATTTCCCTCTCTCCATAATTCAGGGAGACAAGATCCACAAATTTAGTATCTAAATAACAACTCAAGGAAAAAAATGAGAAAGCATCTCAACCAACCTATGAGACCCTTAAATTCCCCTTGAGACTAGGAAACCACTTGTGATAAAATGAGGAAGAATACCAAACCAACCTATGAGGCTCTTATCCTCTTCTTGAGAATAGAAAACCTAGTTGTGAGGTGGATTCTTACACAAAACTAATTTCTCTTTTTACAAATTAAATGAAAAATACATGAGTAATTTCCATTCACTTCAAGTATTAATCATTTTTCCAATTTGAATGAATAATAGATGATCTTCTCACACTCATTTAAAGTATTAATCATTTTTATAGTTTAAATGAAACATTAATCATTCTTTTTTTAAACTTTATCACCTATCATCAATTAACTTTTTAATGATCTGCTCCATGGTGTGCAAAGTAATGAATACTTGTGTGGAGATCCTCCTGGATTAGTATTTATAATAGTCTTTGTATTATTATAGGATTCCATGAGAAATAAGGTAAGTTAAAGATGGAGATGACTTTGTTAACTAGGGTACTTTACAAGGGCATAAAGAGTTTTGTTTTAATTTTGCTTTTAATATATAGATAAATTACGTGTTTTTATTGAGATAAATTTAATACATTGAACATTGTACATCAAGTTTCTCCTAAATCATCATCATCCTTTATTCATTCATCTTATAAAATTCCATTGCTTTGGAAATAGAAATAGAAAGTTTGTTTGTGTAACTCAAATAGACTCTGAATGCGTGTGACCATAACACATATCCAACATACATGCAACCTATAAACTTGTTAAACAAAGCCTATAAATTTCAAATATTTGTAAACAAACTTTTTTAAATAGAGAAAGAAAGACAAATAAAATTTAAAGGTACTTAGCAATAAATGCACAAAGCCTCTTCCTTGTAATATGAAAAATACATTTTTCATTTGGTTTTGCTTGAATCTCCATGGAACTGACAAGTTTTTTTGCACTTGGTTTTTCTTAAGTCTTCAGGCAAGAATTAGCAATTCCTGAAGAAATGAGTCTTTATAAGTGTGTTCTCAGCAAAGGATGTTTCAATATGGAGTGTTGATCAACGATGATGCAAGATTATTTAATGGAAAGATTAAATCATAGCAAATCATTAGAGATTGACGATGAAATAACAAGATCAACTAGCAAAGATTTAATTCCCCCCACCTACTAAATATAATATTGAGATAGAAACAATTCCCATACATCATAGCATAGAAATCCTACATGGAGTTAGAGACCATAACAACTCTCATTTTGTTATCCATACTATGCATTGTATCCATACCTTCTATAAATAGTATCTTTGTTACAACACCATCTGTTGCATCATGCCAATGAAAAGATTTCGTAGTTCTACAAACCTAGACTAAAATTATATCATTGTTCATTCACTAACACTGAAATGGAGTGTTCAAATATATTGTGATAACTTATAATCTATTGCAACAACCAAGGCAATATAATAATTGGTGTTTTACAAAATTGTAGGAATAAGATCCCCTACAATTTCCATTCACACTTGGAAATCCTCATGGAGATTGTGCGATAACACAAACAAAGAAGACATTAATCTTGCTAACATGTGCAACTTCCTGATGATAACATAATAAAAACTACAAAATTTTTACTTATTCCATCTTAATCAAAACCATTGAAAATAAGTTGTTAAATTAACCATTATTTCATTCCAATAACGTAATAATTTTGATATTATTATAATATGATACCTTTTATACCCATAAATTAAATATAAGGGGATAATTGTATTACATCATACTCCATAACCATTATAATGGATGATTGTATTACATCATATTGCCTACCTAATTGTAATAAATTATTAATTAATGGATATCATAATTGGTGATTTTTACTAGCTATTTATTATAATGGATATCATTATGTAGCCTCTGAATAATGCCATTTTTACTTCGACATTCCCATTCACCAGTTAGGGGGTATGGTAGTTACCTATGTTTGAATCAGAGGTGTGCAACAATATCCCAATAGTAATAATTGTATGTGTTCAAAAGTCACTATGATTGGAATAATAGATGATTGAGATTGAGGATACATGTTGTAATTTCATCAACACTTCAAAGTCAAGGGTGTTATTGATGTTGACAAACCAACAACAGAGAAGATTCTGGGACACTCAAATACTCAAAATAAATGAGAAAATCACCCTATCCCTACAGTGTTGGGTGGAGAATTTGAATATTTGAAGGGAGATTAACATATTTTATGGTTACACCTCTCATTTCTAGTAATTTTTAAAGGTGAAGGACTACAAAGAAATGACTATAATATACGAAAGACATGCAACATTACTGCGTGCCATCTCTTCTTCCCTCCATGAATGACTTCTTATGATAGGATCAACTTTGTATGGAATGGAGAGAACAATTTCGAAAATTGGCAAATAAATTTGAGATAACATTGGTGTAGAAAAATGTTTTATTAGTTACAAAACTAATAATTAAACTCTGTGGAACCATGATAAAGTAGATTTGTTATATTGTTTGAAATGCATGTTTATTTTAATATTTTTTCATACAAGTAAAACTATTCAACCAGATGTTGATTGAAGAAAGGGAAATGCCACTAAAGAAATTAAAATATTATACCTTACATTTTTAAGTAAAATTTTAAGATACAATAAACTAGCATATTCCCTAAATGGGTGAATCAGAACGCCTAAGTAATTCAAATGGTGTTTTCATAATAATATTGTTAATAACAATTATAATAATTACTGTAATTAAACACTACCAAGGGTTATCCAATAAGTATATCCTATCTGCCTTGCCTACCTTCCAATTGGATTGGATTTGTGAGTTGCATCTTGCACATCATCATCTTGATCGATGCCCCTGTAAATTTCCTAATCCTTATTGTTTCATCTACAAATTTCATTATCCTTATCTACTATTTCCAAGGACTGTTGCAGTTGTTAGTTGTTAGCAATTTAGTGTGGAAGCAATCATGCAAATTTGGAGATAATGGTCATGGAAGTATTTTTATTTTCCTGTATTATTTTCTTGTGAGTGGAAAAATTGTCATATGTTACTCCATATTTCTTGTTGCATATTTGTGGAAGTGGAATGGTATCATTGCAATAACAAAATCTTCCTCTATTGCATTCCTTCTCGCAACTGAGAAACTATTGCTTTGCTTTCGAATGCACAAAACAATCCACAATATATGTTCTTATTAACTTGTTTCTGCTAAAATCCAACATACTAAACTGTGATAGTATCTAGTTTCCTTTGGGTGGGCTTCAACTCAAATGCATATAAAAAAGAATAAGATTGTAGAATGGAAACCTCTACGCTAAAATCCCATTCAAAGGTGGGTTGTAAGAAGAGTACTGACAGTGTGTTTCCTTGATGCTATTGTGAAGTTATCTTTGCCTGCTTAATCTTATGGGATGGAATGGGCACTATAACCCAAGTGGATAAATTCCATGTTGTTTATGGGATTCCAAGTTGAGTGCTTGTTGATGCAGATCCTACTACTAAGGGGGATACTAGTGGTCACTTCTAAGGGAGAGAAGTAGGCTTTGAAAATCATTCACAAGTGAGAGTACCCTATCTACATCCATATGCCAACTAAACTAGATTGATGTTTGGAAGCATTGAGAAGCTTTGAAAATTTATGGAAAATAAGTTCTAGAAGGCTATAAATGACAACTAGGTTGACGAAGATGATAGTGTAGTAGTCCTTGGTCAATGGATTCCCACTCTTCCTTTTTAGAATACAAAATTCATCTCAGCCGAGCGAGTACCATATTATTTCAATGTCAAATTGTTGATGAAAGAGTAATCTAAACATGCCATGATTTGAACCTTCTCCAATCATTTTTTTCCAACCATATTTGCCCAAAATTCGACCAAAAATTTAGAAGAATTGTTGGAATTAATGAAATCAATTGTTGAGATTTCACAATTTGGGTGCATTAGGGGTTTTCCAGGGCATCGAATCCATTTATGCATTCAAAAATGACATTTTAGCAATGGAAAATTGCAATTTCACAAAAAATTGTATAATCGTATTCCAATGATGATTGCCGAAAAAATTCCAAATCATAGAATGTTTAGACTTCATTGTTGATTGAACTTTTCCATGGAAATGAGGGATTCATTTCATTGATTTCAAGGTTTATGTGTATGATAACCTAAATTTCGGTCATTGTTTGAGTGGATTGATAATTGTTGCTTTCCTTTGGAGGAAAATTACTTTGTTTTATTTGGTAGAAGATTGAGGTATCAATCTACTGCCTTTGATTTTCACATAATTTAAGGGCATTATTCTCATATTGTACATTATAGTCTTCCAAGAATTAAAAATATTTTCGATCAAATTTGAAATTTAATGGAAAAAAAAACTATTATTATTATTATTTTTTTTTTTTTCAGATCCAGCTTAAGATCTTTTCACTAAAATAAACAAAATCAAGAGAGGGAAAGTGTCATGGACTTGTAGTTCAACCATAATGTTTTGCTTCAAATTGGTGCACCTAAGTTGTTCCCACACTTGCGGTCAGGCGACACTACCTTGCCTTGGTAACAATGGCTTAGCCAACTTGCACCTACTACAACTAGACTATGCCTCTTCACCTAAGGTTTGCCCATAACTTCACCTTAGGCTACAACAAGTTAAATACACCAATTCCTACTCAACTCAATTTATCCAATAAGCACACTAGGTGCACATCCAACCATGGCATCAAACGTTCTGCAAGAACATGCAATATTCCAGATTGTAATAAAATATGTAGAACATAAATATTTATCAAGCAATGGCGGGACAACGTCAATGATATATCCAGAACAATACCGGAATAATACCATAATAACACCAGAAGGAGCACCTTTATTAATGATAGCAATGCTCACTTGCCTCTTCGAGGGGGCAACATCTAGCAGAGCAAAGCTCTATTACAATAATCTCCCAGACAAAAATATCCAATGCCTCCTACTCTTATGTATACTAATTCTACCTTCTAAGGAAACTTCTAGAGGAAGATATTTCTAGAAGCAGGATCTTCTATTAGGTCTTCCTACATTGACTTATTCTCCTTTATTTATTAGGCCTTATTAATTAATGTTGGCATTTATTACATAGAAAACATATCTTACTAACTAATGACCCATGGAGAGGGGTTAGGATTAGATCCTAATATGCCCTCCCCCTTCAAAAGAATCCTTTTTCTCAAGGTTGCAGGTGCAGAAACTATCGGACTATCGTCGTTGGTTCCTAGGTCGCATCCTTTGGTTATGTGTCCTTCCATTGGATCATCACTTCCTTGATAGTTCTGCCATGCAGTTGAAATTCACAGTGATTAAGGACTGCATCTAGTTGGAGCCAAAGGGAGACTTCTTCATCTAATTCTAGAAGGATGGTTTGGACCCTGCAATTATTTCCCACCACTTTCTTCAGACAGGAAACATGGAACACCAGATGGATTTTGGAAGTAGCAGGAAGGGTCAATTTGTAGGCCACTGAACCAATACGCTTGATGATCTGGTAGGGCCCATAAAACTTGGGTTCCAAGTTGTGATGTCCTTGGGATTTGAGAGATGTTTTCTTGTAAGGTTGAAGCCGGATAAACACCTGATCGCCTTCCTAAAAAATCCTTTATGAACGATGTTGGTCTGCCTGTTGCTTCATGTGATTTTGGGCCATGTGGAGGTTGTCCTTCAGAGCTGTGAGGTGGTTGTGCGACCTTACAACATTGTACCAATATATTGGAACTTTGATGTGATTGGAAGATAGGTAGTTATTGTAAGTGGGCATTGGCCATACAATGCTTCATATGAGGTCATTTTAGTGGTCATATGATAGGAAGTATTGTACCACCATTTTTCCAAGAGGAGCCATTGCACCCATTGGTGTTCTTTGTCCAAAGAAAAACATTGCAAGTAGGTTTCCAAACATTTGTTGACCACTTTTGTTTGTCTGTCAAACTGGGGGTGATAGGATGTGCTCATGTTCAGTTGGGTGCCTTACAATTTAAACAACTCTTTCCAAAATGTTCTTGTGAAAGTGGGGTCATGATCATATATAATAGAGGTGGGCATTCCATGTAACTTGAAAATATGATCAAGGAAAACTTGTGCTACTAGTGTCAGTGTCAAAGGGTGGGGTATGACAAAAAAATGAGCATACTTGGAGAGGTGATCAACCACCACCATGATGATGGACTTGTTCACAGCTTTATGAAGGCCCACTATAAAACCTATGGATATTTTTGTCCATATAGAAGTTGGAATGGGTAGGGGTTGTAGGGCCCCTGGAGACTTGATAGTTTAACCTTTATTATGTTGGCACACGTCACATTCTGTGACAAAGTGAAGGATATCCTTCTTCATGCCTACCCAGAAAAAAGAATGACGAGAATGAGTGTATGTATTTTGGAAGCCTGAGTGATCCACAATATCTGGTGAGTGCAACTTATTTAAGAGCCTTGGCTTGAGTGTTGAAGAGGGTGAGATAACCATGCGATCCTTATATCTGAGAATATTGTTCTGTCAAGTGTAGTCGATGGGAGGATTAGGGTCTTCCTGAAGGTGTTGAATTAACTTGGAGAGAGTTGGGTGTGTTAACCACTCTTTCCGTACTTCATTAATCCAATCAGGGGCCGGTAAGGATAAGGAAAAAAGGGAGACGTATTCCTCATGTTGGCATGATAATGCATCAACTACTATATTATATTTTCCCTTTTTGTATATGATTTCATAATCATAACCCAACATTTTGGTCAACCACTTATTTTGTTCTGGGGAGGATAGTCATTGCTCCAAAAAATGTTCCAGACTATGGTGTTTTGTTTTGATTTGACAACGACGTCCCAAGAGATATGGCAACCATGTGTGCATCACATGGAGAATGGACATAATTTCTTTTTCATACGTAGATCTACCTAGATTGTGGCCACTCAATGCTTGGATAGTAAAGGCCAAAGGTCGACCATCTTGTGTGAGCACTGCGCCTATACCAGTGCCAGAAGAATCTGATTCCACCACAAAGGTTTTGTTGAATTCAGGTGTTGTTAGGATAGGAGTAGTGCACATGGCCCTCTTTAATTCTATGAAGGCTTGCTCAGCAACAGGGGCCCAATGAAATGCGTTCTTCTTAAGAATCTTGGTCAATGGATTAGCAATTTTTCCATAATTGTGGACAAATTTCCTGTAATATCCTGTGAGACCAAGAAAACCCCTTAGGCGCTTTAAGGTCTTGGGTCACAACCACTCTTTCATAACTTGTATATTTTTGGGGTCCACTTTTACCCCTTCTCGATTGACAATGTGTTCCAAGTATTCCACTTCACTAGCTCCAAATGAACATTTGGTCTTTTTTAAAAACGATTGGTTTCCTTGCAGCAAGTGAAGGAATTTGTCCACATGAAGAAGGTGGCTATCCCAAGTGCAGTTTTAAATGAGAATGTCATCAAAGAAAACCAAGACAGACTTCCAAAGGTAAGGTTTTAATAATTTATTCATGAGACTTTGGAAGGTGGATGGGGCATTGCAAAGGACAAAAGTAATGACCAAGAATTCATAATGTCCTTCATGAGTTCTGAAAGTTGTGCTCAGAATATCTGCCTCCTTCATCCAGATCTAGTGATAGTCGAAGTGAAGGTCTAATTTGTTGAATATGCATGCACCTTGGAGTGAATGGGAAACTTATATTTGATGGTTAGTTTATTCAAGGCACAAAAATCAGGGCACATGCGCTAAGTACCTTCTTTCTTTAATACCATCACCACTAGTGAAGAATATGGGCTAGTACTGGGGTGAATTACCCCCGCCTCCAATAATTCTTGTGCCATATTTTCTATTTCATTTTTCTAAGCAAATGGATATCTGTAGGGATGTACACTGGGGGTTTGAATTCCCAGAAGGAGAGGGATGCTATGATCATGCTCACCCCTAGAGGGAGGTAAGGTTGTGGGAACCTCAAAGACCTTGGGGTACTTTTCCAAGATGAGTTGCAGGATAGGAGGAACTACCTGAGAGGCCTGTTCAGTGACCTGGATGGCACTAAATTGAGCAATCACACCATGGTGTCATTTCTTCAACAATTTTTCCATCCTGTGAGAGATGATGATTTCAGGAGATCCCGCTTGGAGACTTCATAGGGTATAGGGGTGAACATCTTCGGTGAAGCTCATATATAATTCTTGATAATCCATTGTGATTGGCCATAGAGTGAGAAGCCATTCCAATCCTAATACAATATCACAACCACCCATGACAATAGAGAACATGTGGGTTTTCAGAGTATAATCACCCATTTGGAGTTTGACATTCTCACAACGATGATCACACTTCATAGTACCACCATTAGCGATGAGGATTTGAAAATTAGAAACAAGGAAGACAAAGCAATGGATCTCATCAGCAAGCCTGGGATGGATAAAATTATGGGTGCTACCACTATCAATCAATACCACCACTGGGCAATTTTTGATGTAGCCCTTGAGCTTCAATGTCTGTGGGGATGAAATACCTGAGAGTGCATTAAGCAATATGACAGGTTCCTCTAGTTCCATAGGAGTTACAACTAGAGATTCGACGTGATCACTTGGTGGATCCAAATTTGGGTAAGGATCCTCATCTGATGGGATGAGGAGAGGAAGCAGATGTATCAATCTAGAAGAACTTTTGTTCTCTATATTTATGCCCTAGTGAATACTTTTCATCACAATAGTAGCAAAGTCCTTTCTTGCAAAGTTCCTCCATTTCAGCTGGAGATAACTTTTGGACCTTCAATGTTTGTATCGGATCTGGGTGAGCCCTTGGGAAAGGACAGGTGAGAGATGGATCCTTCATGGGTGGGGCCTAAAGGATGGTCTCTGCTTTCATTTCTAATTGACATGCCTACAACCATGTAGTAGGATAGGATGATGCATGCTCTCATGAGCCTGTATGGCTTCCTTTAAGCCACTGATAAAACATTGAAGGTAAAATGTATCAGATAAGCCCTTGGTCCTGATAGCCAACTATTCAAATGTCATGATGAAATTTGTGACTAATCTAGTTTGTCATAGCTTGGTGAGTCTACCCAAAAAATGTGATTCCCTACCAAAACGGGCATAATCTTCTTTAGTGAACATGTTCCAAGTGGGTATTCCTAGATAACATTTCTTATGCCATTGCCACCACTTCCATCGTTCTTGATCAAGGTACAAAAACTCTACATGGAGTTTGGTCTCATCATCCCAAATATTATAGAGGGAGAAGTATTGTTCCATTTGAGAGACCTGTTAAATTTGGCAGCATCGACAGTCATTCTCCAATGAGAGGCCATATGGGCCACCCTGAGGCTAGTTAGGGAGATTTGGAGAATCAACCAGTCTTGTGAGGTATTGACAAAAGACAGGGGGAACGTACAACCTCTCTGAGTCAAACCAAAAGTTAGGATGAAT
Organism: Picea engelmannii; assembly: GCA_009831015.1. Classification (NCBI taxonomy): domain Eukaryota; kingdom Viridiplantae; phylum Streptophyta; class Pinopsida; order Pinales; family Pinaceae; genus Picea; species Picea engelmannii. Next base: position 313,802 of record ML788858.1, on the reverse strand, counting down.
GAGATGCTATGTAAGTCTAATGCAAAAGTCATGGGGAATGTACAACCTCTGTGAGCACAAATAGTCTAGTGCAAAAGTCAGGGGGAACATACAACCTTTGTGAGCATAGATAGACTAGTGAAAAAGTCAGGGGGAACGTACAACCTCTGTGAGCCTAGTCAAGTCTTGTGAGTCATGAGAAAAAGTCAAGGCATCTAGCAAAAGTTAGGTTGAATATAAAATTCTTATGAGCTAGAAACAAACGATATTCCTAATATTGCAAATGATATAATTATATTGATCTAGTGCATTGACACGTGTAACATTATCCACCATGAAGAGAATTTCGAATTGCCTTGTAATGTTTAGTTGTAACTGAAGTCTTAAGTCTAAGTTCTATTTTAGAACTGAAGTGTAATGTTGAGTTGTAACTAAAGTCTCAAGTCTAGTTCTATTTTAGAACTAAACTTGTAATGTTGAGTTGTAACTAAAGTCTTAAATCTAGTTTTATTTTAGAACTAAAGTGTAATGTTGAGTTGTAATTGAAGTCTTAAGTCTAGTTCTATTTTAGAACTAAAGTGTAATGTTGAGTTGTAACTAAAGTCTTAAGTCTAGTTCTATTTTAGAACTAAAGTGTAACGTTGAGTTGTAACTGAAGTCTCAAGTCTAGTTTTATTTTCGAACTAAAGTATACAAGTCTCAAGTCTAGTTCTATTTTCAAACTAAAGTGTAATGTTGAGTTGTAACTGAAGTCTCAAGTCTAGTTCTATTTTTGAACTAGAGTATACCAGTCTCAAGTCTAGTTCAAACTAAAGCATGAAGGTGAGTTATGATTAAAGCATGCAAACAAGTTACTATTTTGAGCCTCCCCTCTTCTCCTCTTCAGCCTATATAAGTAGAGGTCGACCCCTCTCTTCAACACAGTTTTTGATATGTAGGTTAAGGGAGAAGTAATAGAGGAGCATATCAGTGATAAAGAGGCATCATACCAAAGAAGCATATCAATGTTGTATATCAGCAATAGAGGCTGCATATCAGAGGCATATATCAACGACATATCAATGTTGTATATAAACAATAGAGGCAACATATCAGAGGTGTATTTCAGCAAGGTCTCTTAGGTCTTTGTCAAGTCATAGTCATCTTGGCAAGCTCTTTAAGAGAAGAAAATTCATGGTGGATATTTGTAAGTGATCATACATTATTAATGCAATAAAGGACTATTGTTTGCTGGGGGTTTTCTCCCTATACAGGGTTTTGCTAGGGTATATGTGTTGTTGATGTGCATGCTTACTCATCTACATAGTTATTGCTATTCGGTTATGATTTGGTATTGTTGAAGTGTATTAAGATGGAATCAAAGTGTTGAAGAAAATAAAAGAATTAATCCGCATAAGAAATCGAACTCATAATTTAACATGGTATCAGAGCTTAGGGTGTGTTAAGCATGTTGAAGTGTAGCAGCAGGTACACAGAGATCCAAGCTAGCTTGATTAAGTTTCTAGCGTGAGGTCCATGGCATCCTCCATTTCAGTCAGGGCCGAGGATAGGCTCAAAGGAGCTGCCAACTTCAATGTGTGGAAGCTCCAGATAACAAATATCTCGCAGGAGCATGATCTTGAGTAGTATGTGACCACAATGGTGGAGGAACCCATGAATAATGCAGGAAGAGTGGCCTTCAGGAAGAGTCAATCAAAGGCCAAGAGAATCATCTTTGACTTAGTCAAAGATAGTATAATGCCTGCAATGACTTCGTTAATGACTGCCAAGGACTATATGGATACCTTAGTGAATCTGTAGGGGAAACAGGCTCCAATTCAGAAGAGGACACTTAAGCAAAATCTTAAGTATTTGAAAATGGAGAAAGGTGAATCAGTGGCATCTTTCTGTTCCAGGATAGCCCATATCAGAGATCATCTTTTGGTCACAGGGGTGACAGTGGACGATGATGATTTAGTGCAGCCATTTTTGATGGTCTTCCTTCTTCATGGGAAACCTTTATATCCAGTGTAAGTGGGAGAGGGATTCAACCCACGTTTGAGAAGTTATGGCATGATTGTCTCCAGGAGGAGAGTCACACAACTACCAGAAGCGAGGCAACGAAAGAAGAGACCTCAACTTTAGCATCGAGATTCAAGGGAAAGAAGAAAGGCACTTTCCATAAAGGCTCTCAGAGGAATCCAAACACCAAAGGTACATTCAAAGGAAAGAATATTGATACATCTAAGATTAAATGCTTTAGTTGTAATAAATTGGGTCATTTTGCTAAAGATTGTTGGTTTAGAAAGAAATATCCAAGGAAAGGGAAACATCATGCCTCAACTGTTGAGGATGATGAATCCAAAAGAAATCAGAAAAATCCTTCTAATGAGAAAGAAAATAGAAAAGAATATTACTTGGTTTCTTCCTTATCCAGTTCAGTTTTCACGGGGCCGAAAACTTGGTTAGTAGACAGTGATGCATCAAAGAAAATGACAGGGTACAAGGAGATCCTCTCAGATTTCGAGTCAAAATATTTTGCAGAGTAGGTTGAGCTTGGGGATGACAAATGTTACAAGATAGAGGGAGTAGGCTCTATCTCCTTCAGATTGGAATCTGGGGCTAGACTTCATGTTGATGAAGTATTATATGTTCCAGGGCTTAAGAAGAATCTACTATTGGTTGCAACCCTTGAGGACAAGGGATATTGGGTGATCTTCAAGGACATGAAGGCACTACTATGGGCTAAAGGTAGCCACTTAAGTACAACATAACCCATTGGAACTCGTAGTGGAGGATTGCACGTCGTGTCAGGACAACTAGTTCAGGCATTGGATCATGATGCGACTAGCTCCAACGAGTTGTAGCACAAAAGACTTGGACATATTCATTACAAATCTCTTCCAGATCTATAGAACATGGTATGTGGCATGTCTTCTATTTCTCTTAGTAAAAATGAAATTTGTAAGGGATGCATGCTAGGTTAAAATATAAATAAAGCATTTCCTAGTAGTGACAACAAAGCTCAGGGCATCTTAGATCTAGTTCATTCTGATGCATGTGGTCCTATGTCATCTCCCTCACTCATTGGTTGTTTGTATTATGTCATTTTTATTGATGATTACTCAAGAAAATGTTGGATATATTTCCTTAAAGCTAAAAGTGACACATTTGATAAATTCAAAGAGTATAAAGCCTTTATTGAAAAGCAGACATGGAAACAAATCATAATACTTAGAATAGACAATGGAGGACAGTTTGAATCTCTCTAGTTTGAGGACTTCTGCAAGTCAGCATGAATCAAGAGATAGTTGACCATGCCATATAACCCTCAACAAAATGGATTTGTTGAGAGGAAAAAAAGGACAATTTGTGAGGCAACGAAAGCAATGATGTTTGACTAGGATCTGACAAATTATTTATGGGCAGAAGCTACCTCCACTATCATTTATATTCATAATAGGTGTCCACATACTATCTTGAAGGAAAAGATTCCTGAAGAGGTCTTCTCAGGGATCAAACCTGAAGTAGGGAATATAAGGATATTTGGGTGTCCTGTGTATATTCATGTCCCTAAGGAAAAGAAGACAAAGATGGAACCCTCAGGCAAGAAAGGGGTTTTTGTGGGGTATAGTGAGAACTCCAAGGCTTACAGGATTTATGTACCAGGTCCGAGGCAAATAGAGGTAAGCAAATATGTGACTTTCCATGAGGAAGCCGCATTTAAGAAATCCAGAGAGCTTCAGCAGGAATCATAAGCAATTCAACCAGCTTCACCCTCTTCTGAAAATGAAGAGTCAGATGATCAAAGGGAGGAAACTCATGAAGGGCCAAGTAATGAGCCCCTAGAAACTATTGAAGTGTTAGAAAGAAATCTTGAAGAACCTCCAACCAAAAGGAAGCCAGTGTGGCTTAAAGAAATAATGCAGGAAGTAGAAAGGATAGCTGCTCCCAAAGGAACTTTAAGGGAAAGGAAGAGGCCTCATAGTTTTGGAGTCTATGTTGCACTAATGAGCAACATTAGTGATGCTGAACCTTGTTCATTTGAAGAAGTAGATAAATTACAAGTATGGAAGGATGCCATGCTTGAGGAATACAGGTCTATTATGAAGAACAATTTTTTGGACATTGTGCCGAGGCTAAAAGACAACTCTGTGGTTTCTTCCAAATGGATCTATAAGATTAAACATGTCGCTGATGGAAGTGTGGAAAAGTTCAAAGCAAGATTTGTAGCCGGAGGCTTCACTTAGAAAGAAGGAATAGACTACGAAGAGACTTTTCCCCCTATAGCCAGGTATACCTCCATTCAAACTATTATTGCTTTAGCTTCTGTTCTTGGTTGGAAGTTACATCAGATGGATGTAAAAACAACATTATTGAATAGGAGGTCTTTGTGGAACAACCAGATGGTTTTGTACTGCATAACAAAGGCACTCATGTATGAAATATAAGGAAGGCCTTGTATGGTCTTAAGCAGGCTCCCATAGTTTGGTATGACAAGATTGATGGCTTTCTTAAAAGCCTGAGCTTTTAGAAAAGTGATGCTGATGCAAATCTGTACTTCAAGGTAAGAGGTAACCAACCTGTTATACTAATCCTATATGTTGATGATCTCTTTATAACAAGAGATGAAGGGCTAATAGCCTGGTGTAAGTGGGAGCTAACCTCAGAATTCGAGATGAAAGACTTAGGCTTGATGCATTACTTCCTAGGATTGGAAGTATGGAAAAGACAAGACGAGATATTTCTAGCACAAGGAAAATACACAGTGGATGTACTAAAGAGGTTTGGTATGATTACCAACCTAAGGAAGCTGCATGACTTTGATACAAGTTCAAATTTGGTGGATCCCACCATGTATAGGCAACTGATTGGATCATTGATGTACATGATCCACACTAGGCTAGATATATGTTATGCAGTGATTGCAATGAGTTAGTTCATGACTGAACCGAGACAGAGACACTGGGTGGCAACAAAGCACATCTTGAGATATCTCAGAGGGACCATTGCTTATGGTCTGAGATACACATCCAGTGGTGGTTTATTTCTGCATGGGTATGTAGATGCTGACTGGGCAGGATACCTAGTGGATCAGAAGAGTACTTCCAGATACTGCTTCAGTTTAGGATCTACTATGATCTCTTGGTCAAGCCAGAAGCAGGGATCCATTGCACATAGTACAATAGAGGCTGAGTACATTGCAGCAAGTGATGCTATCAAGGAAGCAGTATGGCTCAGAAAACTGGTTTCTGGGTTGTTTGGTGACAAGCTCGAGATGACGGTGGTTCACTGTGATAATCAAAGTTGCATAAAATTGACAGAAAACCCGGTATTTCATGACAGGTCAAAACATATAGAAATGAGGTACCACTACATCCGAGACTTGGTCCAGAGAAAAACTGTAAAGTTACAGTACATAGCCATGATCGAGCAGGTAGCTGATAACCTGACCAAGCCTTTGACCTCGAGACCATTTGTGTAGCTAAGAGGAAAGCTAGGTGTGGTTGAGAATGACTCCCTCGCTGAGAGGGAGTGTTAAATTTGGCAGCATCAACAATTATTCTCCAATGAGAGGCCATATGGGCCACCCTGAGGCTAGATATGGAGATTTGGAGAATCAACCAGTCTTGTGAGGTATTGACAAAAGCCAGGGGGAATGTACAACCTCTATGATTCAAACCAAAAGTCCGGACATATGAGATGCTATGTAAGTCTAATGCAAAAGTCAGGGGGAACATACAACCTCTGTGAGCATAGACAGTCTAGTGGAAAAGTCAGGGGGAACAGACAACCTCTGTGAGCATAGACAGACTAGTAGAAAATTCAGGGGGAATGTACAACCTCTATGAGCCTAGTCAAGCCTTGTGAGCCATGGGCAAAAGTCAAGGCATCTAGCAAACATTAGGTTGAATATAAAATTCCTATGAGATAGAAACAAATGATATTTCTAATATTGCAAATGATATAAATGTATTGATCTAGTGCGTTGGCACGTGTAACATTATCCACCATGAAGAGAATTTTGAATTGCCTTGTAATTTTGAGTTGTAACTAAAGTCTTAAGTCTAAGTTCTATTTTAGAACTAAACTTGTAATGTTGAGTTGTAACTAAAGTCTTAAGTCTAGTTCTATTTTAGAACTAAAGTGTAATGTTAAATTGTAACTGAAGTCTTAAGTCTAGTTCTATTTTAGAACTAAAGTGTAATGTTGAGTTGTAACTAAAGTCTTAAGTCTAGTTCTATTTTAGAACTAAAGTGTAATGTTGAGTTGTAACTGAAGTGTCAAGTCTAGTTCTATTTTCAAACTAAAGTATACTAGTCTCAAGTCTAGTTCTATTTTTGAACTAAAGTGTAATGTTGAGTTGTAACTGAAATCTCAAGTCTAGTTCTATTTTCGAACTAGAGTATACCAGTCTCAAGTCTAGTTCAAACTAAAGTATGAAGCTGAGTTATGATTAAAGCATGCAAACAAGTTACTATTTCGAGCCTCTCCTCTTCACCTCTTCAACCTATATAAGCAAAAGGTCGACCCCTCTCTTCAACACATTTTTTGATATGCAGGTTAAGGGAGAAGAAATAGATGAGCATATCAATGATAAAGAGGCAGCATACCAAAGCAACATATCAATGTTGTATATCAGCAATAGAGGCTGCATATCAGAGGCATATATCAACAACATATTAGTGTTGTATATCAACAATAGAGGCATCATATCAGAGGTGTATTTCAACAAGGTCTCTTAGGTCTTTGTCAGGTTGAAGTCATCTTGGCAAGATCTTTAAGAGCAGAGCATTCATGGTGGATATTTGTAAGTGATCATACATTATTAATTCAATAAAGGAATATCGTTTGCTGGGGTTTTTCTCCCTGTACAGGGTTTCCCCAGGGTATATGTGTTGTTGATGTGCATGCTTACTTATCTACATAGTTATTGTTATTCAATTACGATTTGGTATTGTTGAAGTGTAATAAGATGGAATCAAAATGTTGAAGAAAATAAAAGAATTAATCCGCATAAGAAATCAAGCTCATAATTTAACAAGACCCACCCTGCTAGGTTGGATCCATCAAATTTATGCATCTCAACTTTGAGCACCTTATTCCAAGAGTGTGGAGAACCCCAAGGGGAGTGGGAGGAATGAGTATGCTCATAATGGGAATGTTGAGGGTTCTCTTCATTGGGTTCTACCTACTTACCTTTTGTGAATGGATGCATGGCTTCATGAATGGTTTCTTATATGGTAGCGGGGATGGATTCCATTTGCATTTCTAAGTTGGAAAAGATAGTCTCCCAGTATTCTTGGGTTTGATCTTAGGTGGTTGGTATGGTAGCAACTTAGGTAGTAGATGAGATGTTGGGACGAAAATCGAGACTGCAAAAAGTGAGATGTACCAGGGTGATCAAGACAAAGAGAGGAGCCCAATGGGATAGGTGTCAAATGAGGGTGTCTCGGAAAGGGATGGGACTGCAGAGAAAAAAGGATTAAAAGTGAAGGGTACCATTGCGATCAAAATGAAGAGAGGTATGCAATAGACTAGGTTACAAATAAGGGTGTTGAAGGGCCCCTGACCTTTTTTTTTTCTCCTACGGAGTTATACTCCGCCCTGAATACTTTTACAGTGGTGAAATTTCCAAATTCTCAATAATAAAAATTGTCGAGAGGGAGTGTTTCTGCAACGAAATTTTTTTACAGGGGCCAATTTGTAGTGAAATAGATCAGTTGTTGCCATCTCAAGGGTTAGGGTTTGCAAGGTGTCTATGGTCAAGGGTTTTCCCTATGCTATAGCTCTCTTATATACATGTGGGTTCCAACAGTTGTACTCGACCCAATATCTTAGGGAACCAACTAAGGAGGCTAGACTGTACCCTTAGCCGTACTACTCGACTATCAAGGTACTAGAGAGTCTCTTCTTGAATGTTGTTCTTGGTGACACTATAACAATAAGGCGACCAATCAGTTTATCTATGGAGGGCTTCAAGATGCCTAGGTCGATCCGTATACAGGTGTTTTTTGATGTGCTACCACTTGAAGGGGTACCAACAAGGGTTACAAGGGTGGCCAACATATGTGCGCTTAAGAACCACGTATATTTCCAGCGTCTATTACTCCCCGACCGCGGGCTTATGCATGTAACGATAAATCTCTGTAGCTTAAGGATGTCAGAATACATCTCTACCATGAAAAAAAAAATTAGCCCACAAGTCCTGCCTTGGAAAGAGATTTGATACTACTTGCAATATTCTAGATGTAATATAATATGCAAAACAAAAATATTTAGAAAACAATGACATAACAACAATGATATATCCAAAACAATACCAAAATAATACTAGAATAACACCAGAAAGAGCACCTTTATTAATGATAGCAATGTTCACTTGCCTCTTCGAGGGGACAACCTCCAGCAGAGCAAAACTCTATTACAATAATCTCCAAGATAAAAATATCCAATGCCTCCTACTCTTATTTATACTAATTCTACCTTCTAAGGAAACTTCTAGAGGAAGATCTTTCTAGAAGCGAAAGCTTCTATTAGGTCTTCTTACATTTACTTATTCTTCTTTATTTAATAGGCCTTATTAACTAATGTCAGACTTTATTACATAGAAAACATATCCTACTAGTTAATGACCCATAGAGAGGGGTTAGGATCAAATCCTAACATAACACAACACTTAGCCAATTACAACACTTATCCAATTAACAATATGCAAAGGAACAACAACATTCAACCACATAGAACATCTGCAATATACATTATATGGGGATGGGTGGCACCAAGCGAGTGTCTAACATCGTTTTATTCAGTATAGAAGAATGTTACAATGTTACAAAGAGGGGATCTCGACCACTGTTGCAACTCAATTACAACAATACAAAGTAACAAGGAAAACGACCTTATGCTAAACTACCTCCAAAACCCTTGTATAAGCCAACCCCTAAAGCATTTGCACGAATGCCTCTTGTAGGGCCTGTCTTTGTCTTTGTCTTGGTCGCTGAGCCAATTTGGTCAACCTGCCATGCCAACCTTATACAAGACAATCGTATATCTCCTTCTTTGACACTTCACTTACTTTTCTCCACTTTTTGGTTGATGCCTTAGCTCCATGATGTGTCTTCATACTTATAAGTTCCTTTCCCATCACTTGGAAAGTCACGTCACATGGAGTGGACCCAAGTGTCCTCAAGCCAATTCATTTCGCTGCATGTGTCGGTCCACTTAAGTCACCTCGAGCCCACCACATCATCTGTCTGCCTAGGTCATCTCATCTGTCAATTCATCTTGTTCATGCCCCAATCATCTGACCATCCATGCCCAAGTGAGCCTCAAGGTCAACGCATATGCAACTCCATCATTCACGAGTCACAAGGACAAGTCACCTTTGGGTTCACACATCCAGCTCGTGCGCCCGAGGTGTCCAATGAATACATGCCCAAAGAATGTGCGCCTAAGGGAGTATGCTTGGCAAGTGTAGTACATCATATAATCCATGACAACTTGTGCCTGAAGGAACCTTGACCACCCATCACAACCCCCAAGTGAGGATCACCTAACTCTGTTCATTCGTATAAGTCTGGGCATTCCAAATCCTCAAGTGTTTAGCTATGTCTGCACCACTCCTTGGTGCGTCCAACTTGACTCCATCTGCAACATGCCTTTTCTATTTGCAGGAGTGCCCAAGTCTCTATAGCCTGTCTTCGGAGCACCCTCTCTGTCTATAGAGGCACCCAAGTCTCTATAGGCTATCCACATCGTCTTGCCAACGGGCCAAGACATCCGTTCGAAATCTACCTTGCCAAGGCAACCCCAAAATGTATGCCTTGCCTCTGGGCCAAGGCGTCTTGTTCGACTGAGCTATCCATTTGTGCTAGTGTGGCAAAGGTGCCCGATGCCACTCTAGGCGAGGGCCTTACATAAATTACATTGGGATGGAACATGTATTTGGATACAGAACTTTTAAATTAAGCTAACTAAAATTTGTGTATGAAGATTTCTGCCATGTCGATGAAGATACACGAGATTTGAAAATTAGTTGCATTGTACATTGCTCATCCAAGCGACGGATAGAGTTATTGGACACGTCACATTCTCCTACCATATGTCCATTATCACCTAACTCGCTAAACAATCCATTTAATTTATTCATGAACCTTGTTCAACCAATCCTCTATCACTTATTAATAATATAATCAATAACATAATCCTATCTTCAAGTAACATAATCACCTTGCATAACTTTGTTGTTCCCTTTTCTTGCTATAAGATATGCGAGTATTATTTATTATAAATATTTTTGAAAGTCATATATGGGGTTGTGCTAGTATTATTTATCATAAATATTTTAGAAAGTCAATATATGATATAGGCATTACCCTCGTACATAACATAATATTAAGTTAATTAAATTCCAATGCTTAAATTAATATTTAAGACAAATAAAATAACATTTAAAGGTAAAGAGTAACCTTTCAGATGAAGTCAATCATATTTCACACCTTGACAAAGCAGATGGTAATTGACATATTTTGAATAAAAGAGGGCATATTTTTGTCACCATGGACCCCACGTCTACGTCTGACAATAACAATGGACAAGATGTCATATTGCAAGTGGCAATGCGGTTCACGATTCCTATATTTTAATGGTTTCGTAATGAGCAGAACAACTGTCGAAGGCGCGTTTGGAAATTTGAAAGAGAAATTAAAATAAGTTTCGTATATTAAATTGATAATTAAATATCCATAAGTGGATGTTGATTGAATCTGAGAGAATATCCTATGAATATATCCTGTGAAGGTCATACATCCAGATTTACAAAGGAAAAGCGACATCACAGCTAAACGCATTTGGCAAGTTTTGTTAGAACATCGAGCGAGCGTATCTTTAAAGCCACAAGCTTGTAGAGCGATCCTCCCTGTGTTTCATCTTATATACTTATTTCTGTCCTTCCATTCATCCAATTTCACTTCTAATGGCACAACTTGCAACGACCTCTGCTTCCTCCTCCACCTCTTCCACTTCTTATCCCCACTACGATGTTTTCATAAATCATCGTGGTCGTGATGTCAAAAACACCTTCGCCCGCCATCTCTACGAACGTCTTTTTTCTTGCGGATTGCAAGTGTTTCTGGACAAGCCTAGAATGGAGCCAGGAAAAAACATTGTTTTTCAAATAGAAGCCGCGATTCAAGGAGCTTCTGTGCATATAGCCATTTTCTCTCCCACTTATGCGGATTCGAAATGGTGCCTGGACGAACTGGTCCTCATGGTGAACTCTGGGGCTACCATAATCCCTGTTTTTTACAAAGTTAAGCCTTACATGGTCCGGAGGACGGGCACCAATCACAATGGAGCGTATGCTAAAGCCCTGCGGAACCACGAGGAATGCACATCCGACATTATTCAAAAGTGGAGGGATGCACTTTCTAGTGTTGCGGATATAAGCGGTTTCGAGTTGCTTGGGTGAGCTCATCGCACAGTCCCTTCCAATCCCTGTTAATTTTCAATTTGTTGGATTGATGGTGTTTCTAACTGCTTATTTTACTCATGCAGGGACGATGAGGCAGAGCTCTTGGATAAGATCGTGCAAAGCGTGTTCAAAAATCTTCCAAAAACACCCTTGTATTTGGCAAAATATCCCACTGGTTTACAAGAAAAATTACAAGAATTTGAAGAGACAGTGCTATTGCAACTCGAGGAACCCAAGAAGGCTAAGGTTGTGGGCAAGGCTAAGGTTGTGGGCATTGTAGGAGCTGGTGGAGTTGGGAAAACAACACTAGCCAAACATTTTTTCAACAGTAAGAGATCAGATTACAAAGAATCCTCCTTTTTATTTGATATGAGAGAAAATATAGCTAGAATGTCTCTCAATTATTTGCAAAGTAAGCTTATTAAGGACTTAAGACATACAGATGTTGAAATTGAAAGTCGTGACCAAGGCATAGAGAAACTTAAACAGCATCTCTCATCTTGTTACGCTCTGATAGTACTAGATGATGTAGATGATATAGATCAACTGGATGCATTCTTGCCAATTAAGCATTCCCTCAGCACGGATAGCTTGATTTTGGTTACCTCTCGTGACAAGCATGTGCTCATAAGCTCAGGAATCGTTGAGTCGTCGATTTATACGCTAGTGGGGTTGGACAGAAAACACTCCCGAGAGCTCTTCAATTTCCACGCCTTTCATGTCCCACAGTCTCTACCAGAATTTTCAGATCTTGTAGATCGGTTTTTGTTAAGCTGCGATGGATTGCCCTTATCATTGAAAGTGCTGGGGGCGCTTGTTTGTGGAGAAAATAAATCTTTCTGGTTAGATCAATTGCATCAACTTCACACTTGCTTACCTGCAGAGATACAAAAAAGACTGAGAATAAGTTATGACTCACTCAGTTCACAGGAACGGGAAATATTCTTAGATATTGCCTGCTTTTTCATAGGAGAAGACAGAGATGCGGCAATAAGAATATGGAGTTTTAGTGGGATTCGAAAGTTGGAGAACAGGTGTCTCTTGGAGGTTGACAGTGAAAATAGAAATAAGATAAAAATGCACGATCATCTTAAACATTTGGGAAGAAGTATTGCACAGGAAGCATCGCTGCCCCGTCGTCTTTGGGATCAAACGACCAACAACATTGATGAGTTGGTGGAGCAATCGTCACGCGTAAGTGTTTCAGTCATTCAAATCTCTTTTTGTTTAAATATTATTTTTAAAATTTACCGATCTCCACACACTTTATCAATCAAATCTAAAGCTGTGTAGAGTAGTGTAGGGATATTTCTTTGGATTTTATCAATTAAATCTAGAGTTTGATAGGATTTGATAGGATATGTATATTTTTGTAGATTTTATTAATTAAATTGCTAGAGGGAGGAAGGGGTCTTTTGTATCTCTGGATTTTATCAATAAAATCTAAAGCCTGGTAGGTTATGTATATTTCTGTAGACTTTATCAATTAAATAGCTAGACAAAGGGGTCCTTTGTATCATAGATTTTATCAATCAAATCTCTATATGGAGGAGGTCCCTTGTACCACAAACAATGAAATCTCATACACCAATTTCATGTGTAAATGGCTAGAGGGAAGGGTCCTTTGTATCTTTGGACTTTATGAATCAAATCTAAAGCCTGGTAGGGTATGTTATTTCTGTAAACTTTATCATTAAATCGCTAGAGGGAGAAGTCCTTTGTATAATAGACTTTATCAATCAAATCTCTATAAGGAGGAGATCCCTTGTACCACAGACAACGAAATCTCATACACCAATTTCATGTCTAACTTGACAATAATCTTAAAAATAGATTATTATTATTATTATATCATACTCTTCATGACTGAACAGGTAGAAACTAAATTTCGTGGAATTGGAATGATAAGATCCCCTCAATTTAGGGACATGATAATCAGTTCCGAAATGTCATGGCACAAACGATGGCGTGATGAAGTGGTAGGGAGCTGGAGGCATCTCGTCCGTTTTCGTGGTATTCAGCATTTGCAACTTGTTGCAATTGAAGATTTTTATTTAGAACACATATTGAGGAGAACAGAGTCACCACGTCTCACATGGCTCCGTTGGTATAAGTGTCCCTACTCTTCCCTGCCTTCCTGGATTATGATGGACCATTTGAGAGTCCTAGAAGTGGTGGGAAGCAGATTGAACAAACTATGGACACGTGAATTTCAAGTAAGAATACACATGTTTGTTTTTTTTTCGATTCTTCTTTCATCCATTTTGCAGAAATCGTCATATACAACTTATACCTGAAATGAAACGTGAAAACTGCAGGCACCTCGCCAATTGCGAGAGTTAAATATCCGGGCTCCCCTTTCAGAGTTTCCAAAGTCCATAGGGTACCTGAGGCACCTCGAAAAGATCGTGGTGCGTTATGAAGCACTCGCAGTAACAACTTTGCCCGAAGAAATTGGTGATCTACGCTCGTTGAAATACTTAGAGATAAGAGGCTGCTCCAAAATGAGTGCGCTGCCTGACTCCTTGGGAAAGTTGACAAACCTGGAGCACATCGATTTGTTCGATGCTTCCACTTTGCTGATGCTTCCCATTTCTTTTGGGAAATTAACTCGACTCAAACATCTATCTTTGAGGGGTTGCTGCAACTTGATCATCTTCGACAAAACACTTGGAGATATTACCACGCTGGAATACTTAGATCTTCGAAGTTGTACCAAAGTGACAGAATTGCCTCCACAGCTCGCCCATCAACGGTCCTTGGAAAAATTATATTTGTATGAAATGAACTTCAAAGCATTGCCAATCGATATTGGACACCTTGGCAACTTACAGGTTCTAAAGTTGGGCAGCAATTTGTTGGAAGTGCTGCCCCCTTCTGTTGGAGACCTGAAGAGCTTGAAGAGTCTACGGCTGTGTCATTGCCCAGAACTGATTCGTTTGCCTGATTCTTGTGGACTGCTGATTCAGTTGACTGAGTTGAAGTTACTGGCTTGTGGCATAAGATACCTACCACGAGATCTTTTGAAGATGAATAATCTCGAAATTTTAGAGGTAAACCAATGTCCGATAAGGGAACTGCCATTTCAAATGCCGAGTGAAGCGGGAGGCATGATCCGGCTGAAGCAGTTACATCTGTTACGCTCAGATATATCGAGGGTTTCCTTTCCTGTGGGTGTTTGTCCCAACCTTCGATATCTCACGATGGAGTCTTGTAATCATCTGGTGGAGGTGGGAACCTTACCGACAACACTAAAATCACTGTTCTTGCTTCATTGCAAGGAATTGATGCAAATAAGAGGGCTTCACGGTCTTGAAAAGCTTCAACGTTTGGACATTACCGGCTGTCAGAAAATAGAGTGGCTGCCCAATCTTAAAACGTTCATATCTTTGGAGGTCTTGTGTGTTTATAAATGTTACAAGCTGAAGAGAATACAAGGGTTGGAGCAGCTCTACAATCTTAGAGGACTGGTAATTCGTAAATGCATTGAGATAGAAGAGGTGCCGGGTGTCGAAGATTTGATGCAGTTGGAATGGCTCGATGCTCGTGGGTGTCCCAAACTGCAGTGGGGTGAGGGAGTACTCGAGCAGATCCGCGAGCGATTAGAGGAGCGGCAACCATTCTGCTTTTGTAATGAGTTGATGCAGTTTAACTTTTTGTAATGAGGTAATGAATATTAAGATATATTGTTAACTAGCACAGCCGCTAACTCGCGGCTGAGAACGTTGAAAGGTAGCAGTTGAGAACGCGTGCCTGCAATACACTGAGAATGCGTGACTCCAATATAAAATGTTTGTGGTAATTCGTTGTGGTAATATGAAACATTTGGCTGCATTAGGTTGATAAATGGAATGTGGCAATTACATATCCTTACAATAATTTTTTAATGTGATTAGGTAAATGTTAAAAAGTAAACATGTTAACGGATGCCTTGATATGCAAGAAAGTTATGAACAATAAATCTGATCCATTGATTTTGGAGGACGACTAAGAATATGTCAGCTTCTTCAATGCATAGCCATCAGATTAGGGTTTAAGGTTAAATAAGGTTAAAAGATCATTAATTGTGCCCATTGTCAATAGGTTAAAAAAAAAAAAAAATTTAATCATAATTTTTTTTTTAGTTTTTTAGTTGGTTATATAAATCTGTACAAAATTATTATTTTTTGTTCTTTAAAATTTAGAAAATGTTTTTTTAGTTTGATTGGTTATATAAATCTGTAGAAAATCACTATTTTTTGTTTTTTAAAATTTATTTCTGAATGTAGAAATGGATTCACTATGCTGAAAAAACTTTTGAGGCACTCAGATTCTACAAGATTCTACAGAAATAATCACTCAAATCTGTGAATCTAGCAATTTCTTTTCAAGCAAAAGTCCCCCTAAAACATGACAAAAAAAAATCATTAAATAAAACATTTAGACTGGGCATTTAAAAAGGAAAGGAAAAAAATTCCCTTATAGTAATTAAATGTTTTAACTTGTATTAACTATTAAGAAAATTAATCTTAATTATGAGAGTAATTTTTTAAATTTTTTTCAAGCTAAAAAATCTGTTTCACTGTTATTTATTAGAATCAAATGAAACTTTCTATTACAAATGTTTCTAAAAAATATCTATTAAAAAGATCTATAGACTTTTCTTCCTTCCACATTTATACAATGTAGTATCAATATAATATCAAACTAAACTAATGACATAAATTTTTTTAATTATGAAAATGATCTTTATTATTTTCATTTTTTTTTTAATTATGAAAGTGATCTTTATTATTTTCAATTAATTTTTTCTAATTATGAAAATAATCTTTATTATTATCCTTCAATTTTTTTTTAATTATGAGACTGATCTTTATTATTTTCATTTAAAAATCACTGATATAAGAAAAATAGTTTCCAAATGATCTCGTTTATGAGGACTTTCAGTAGGGCGATGGGAAGAGGAATTCACTCTTTACCGGGTTCAACGCCTAGGTTTCCGCTTTCATTTCATTTTCAGAAGGAATTTTCACTTAATTAAAAAAAGACTATTAAAAAGATGCAAATAACACGTGGAACATTGCTATATAGGTCGGCAATAATGGAGGATAACCATACGGCAAGCAATTATTTGATGATGGTGTACATATAATATAAAGGTTGAAGGAGTAGAGATGCCTTTAGAAAAGTTAAACATTATCATTGCCATATAGGTCGGCAATATTGGAGGATAACCATACGGCAAGCAATTATTTGATGATGGTGTACATATAATATAAAGGTTGGAGGAGTAGAGATGCCTTTAGAAAAGTCAAACATTATACAAAACGAAAATTATCAAATTTTTTTTAAGAAGCAATTATTTAACAATTTTGTCATTAATATAATATAATTTGATTGGGTGTAATAGTTAAGAATATGTATTTCTTTTTAAAAAGTCATAAGTAGGCTTCTAGTGTTTAGCTTAAGCTGGATTTACTAAACATGACATATGCTAAGTAAATATAAACTATATTATGAAATTTAGAGATTCAACCCAGTGATATGTTGGAATCTAAATATGAGAAGTTTGTTATTAAATTACATTGAAGCATATTGATGATAAGGTTTTAAGTTTGGTATATATTAGTGTAAATTTATATTAATTTTGAATTGATCATGTATTGAGAGGAATCAAATTTCTTGAGATGTAAAATTTTCCATAAGTTTTTGTAATATAAAAAATGTTTGTACCTCAAGGAATTTGATCTCTTTGGATGCATGATAGATCTAGAGTTAAGATGGATTTATGTTGTTTTACAGTCAATTAAAAATATGAGCACATTTTTAATTAGTACTAGTACTCTATTCCACCCAATTTTATAGTGCCTTTTGGTAATGAGAAAACTATAATAATTGAGTTCAACTTCTTATTTCACATTGCATTACAAAAGTAGCTTGTTAGGTTAGTCATTAGACTTCTTGAATTGGTTGATTACAAAGGTAGCTTGTGAGCTCAATCATTAAAAATAACCTCTTTTTTTTTGTAAATAAAAATAATTATATTACCCTGCGAAAGAAAAAAACTTACGTATCCAGATATACATGTGAGCAAGCCAGTTGTTTTGCCACCAAGGTGGAAACCATAACGCAAAGGCGTGACATCTGTCCATAGTTATATGACTTTTGAAAAAAAGACGACAATTTTCAAAATACAACTAGGGGACTTGCCACCTGTTCTGCCACTCTCATGGAAACCAGAACAGGCGGTGGACTCGGTGCCCTGTCCTGAACCAAAGACAATCGAACCTGAGCCAAAGACTGAACCAAATACTGAACTAGAGATTGACATAGGCAAAATTGCAAAAAAAAATTCCGTTGACCCAAAGAAAAAAACTTGAAAGAAGCTATGCATGCGGCGAGCCAGGGCCATCGTGACAGAGTCTGAAGATGAAGGGATGACAACATGTTGGGCAACGACTCTTCTCAGGCTCACTTGACAAGGATGTGTAGAGGGCATCCAGACGTTTTCCAAAGAGACTCTGTCGATACTTCTTCTCGGCCAGGTCCCTCCTCATTTCAAATATCAAAACCAGGTGGTCGTACATGAGTCGATGGGAGTCAGGAGCTGAGTGGTGGTCCGTTTGAGCTTGGCTCTCCTCCAAGGTGGCATCAACAAAATTGAAGGCAACAACCGAGTCCGTGACGAGGTCTTCTTCCATGGAGGCAGTTGAATTACGTCCCGAGTGGCCCTCTAGAGGTAAAGCCTTTTCTTCCACTAGGCATCCCATAACGACTAACTCCTGTAGTGGATTGGTGGTGTAGGTAGCAGGCTGGTGCTCCAGGATGATCGAGGGAAGGAGAGGCAATAATTCCTCCAAGTTGGGCATACATTCTTCTTCCACTGGGAAACCACCTTAGAGATTCTCGGTATTGGGAGGACGTGTCTGGGACTGAGCCTGCTCGTACCAATTGAGCCTTGAGAGAGTTGGAGGGACCTCATCCAGAATTGGAGCTTGAGAGGTAAGTTCGTGGTCGTGGTGAGGCTAGAGCTCTGAAGGGGCCTGCGCATGCCAATTCTGCCCCGAAGATCTTGGATGGGCTTTGCCTAGCGTATGCGCTTGAGGGGCATACCCCGGGCGGTTGTGCTATCCAAATCAGCTGTAATAGGCCAACCCTTGATGGGGCTTGTCCCGTTCTCTTGGAATGGGTGCGCAAGGCACCAAGCGAGAAAAAAAATCGTAAGAGCAAGTTGTGTCTCAGGGCAGGATCAAGCACCCCATATAACATTTCCAACACAATGAAAAGAATAGGAGGACAATGAAATTTATGGCTCTGGTAGCCATTAGTGCAGGAGTGATGTCGATCTCAAGGATCGTACTGAAGCCGAGGAGTCGAGCCCATGCTTCCATTAAGGCCCAATGCATTAAGGCTTGGCCTTCAAGCATGAGAGCCATCATGATTGGACAGGGAGGGAGGGTGGCGGCGAGAGGATTTAACTGCCCTGTTATCGTCCCATCCAATGACGCATGTGGCCCATGTGTCACCCCATTCGAGGATTAAAAAGAACCTCTTGAGAAGATAACTAATATTCCATTATTATCTCTTCTCGACTATTTATTTTTCTCCTTTGTTGTCTTCATCTAATGGGTAGTGGTAGTGACATTTAAAGCAAGCCAAACATGAGATTTAGCTCTAGTCACTACTTCAATGATTTTATTTACCTTGTTATTTTATTTTATTTTATTTTCTTTGGAAAAGAGCCCGGGGAAACCCACCGGGCACTTCCCGTCATTTCGAGCATGGTACCTGGGGTAAACCAGATTTTGTAGAAATCCAAGGCTTTTTCGATATCTTGCTCATTTAAGAGCTCAACATGTCACTTGGAGGAATTGAACCTGGGTGGGGGAAAACACCCTTCAACACAAACCACTCAGGCTAAACCCATTTGACAATTTTTTAGTTACCCTATTACTACATTGGATCTATGAAAAAGAGCCAAAGGTTGAGAAAGCACCATGCCACAAAACCCATAGCTATCACAGTGATTGTCTCAGGTTTGGGCCCGTTGACCTTTTCAACCATTGCTTCGTATTTGATTAGAATTAGCTAAATTTTAGTTTTATTAAGAAAATGTACATCAAAAGTTACCTTGTGAATATAAACTCTCGCACATGGTTGAGATACAACTTGTTCAACTCACTAACTTACCAAATTTTGTTGCATTTGTTAGCATCAAATTGAAGCTATTATCAACATTGTCTAGCAACATGATTTCATTTGATTGTAATCCCAAGATGGATAGATGGTTAAAATTATAGGATGTTTGATGTAGATAGAGAAATAATTAGATGTTACTTATTCAATCTAATTGTCAGTTGAAGAAATTTGTCACAACCCTAGAAATTTGCTAGTGGCATACTCGACAAGTTGCATGGTGAGTCCACATGTTTTGGTAGCCTTAGTGACCAACTCGTGGAAGGCGACCATGAGATGATTAAGACGATGTAGTAATGTGTAGGATATTAGGACCAAGGATGTGTTTTCGAGTAGGACAAACAACTAACAAGGAATTACATAACATGTTTACATTTTTATAAGAGGATTGTTATCTAGTCATAGGAATATTGATAAACTTACACATTATGAACCCAGTTTGATCAAAAAATAAAACACCATCTTGTCCACTCTTGACACCAGTTAGCTAACCAAATATTACACCGAGATAGATCCTAGCATTTATAAAGACTCCTCAGGGGCATTCTCTTGTGACCCACCTCAACCACCACCCACAAGTTCTTTTCATGTTGATGTAGACCCCCACCTCAGCAGGGTCTGCTTGACCTCACGATCTTTGGATATTCCTATTCCCGAGCCGAAATGGCTTCTCGGTCCTTACTGGAACCTTCAACACTTAAATACCACAGGTCCTTTTCTAAGCTCCGCCCCTGCGAACACACACTAGACGCAAGCCTCCACTCCACGTGACCACCAGCGTGACCACAACCTTAACCCAAAAAGGCGCGTCGGATTTCGCGATGTCGGGACTTCCGTTGCAATTCACCCTGACTCCTCTGATTCTCGAAATCGCGAAATGGACTAACGGTCCCTAGCTCCTCCCTTAAGTCCTTCTAATGTGACCCTCGGCTGCGACCTAGGGCCTAACCTTCGAGCGCGTCGGGACGTCGCGTGTCGGGGATTTGCGATGTAGCTTTTCTTCCTTTTCCCGATATTTGAAATGACGAAATGTCCTCGCCACAAATCAATGGTCCCGATTCCTCCGATGATCTTACGGTCTAGATCGTGTCGGGATTTCGTGTATCAGGGATTCCCAAAAACAACTTCGGGGATTCCCAAAAACAACTTCCTCCACACTCCCGACTCCTAAAATGTCGATATTTCGGAGCGCCCAATCGATGGCTCACACTCCTCGGGATCTAACGGCTGTTATCTCTCCCGATCTTGCGAGTGTTGAAAGACACTCAGTCTTATCCTCTCCGCTGATCTACTGGATCCAACGGTCCACGAAAAATCAGTGTTTCTCCCTTCGAGAATTCCAACCGTCCATTCAGGTTCTCAAAGACTCTTCACCAAATAACTTGGTGTCTTTCCTTCTGAGCTTGGTTTGTGCGAGGTGACTTCGACCCTCTTCCTTCCTTTGAACTTTCCAAGCCTCTACCCCTCCTGAGCTTGGTTGTTGCTGCAAACTCAAAGGTTTTAAGGGATTCTTGCACGCACTCCTTGCGGCCTTCACGATAATCTCCGATTATCCAAACACTCCAACTTTGCGCACTCCTTGCGACAGAAGTTCTTCAACCGCTTCCTTGGGTTGGAAAAGTCTAAGGCTTTTATCAGCCTGTGCACACTTTGCATGACTCAATGCTATACTTGCACTTCTATTGGTATAAGAACAACTCTATCTCTCCTAATTTTTTCTGAGGTAAAACTTAGAACTCGTCGATGCACTCCTTGTGGATTTTCACTGCACTCCTTGCAGGAATTCTCAGGAAGAGAAGAAATTGAAACTTATACCTCCCTCTCACAGACTTCATACATTCAACATGAAATCATACACATAAAGCATTGAAACAAATGTATAACAGAGCATATAAGCAAACTGTAAACATACCATTCAATTGATGCAAACAGTGACCATAACAACACCATGAAATTGGATCAAAGCCTTCTTATATTAATTCAAGTGATTCTGTACATGGTTTCTATAGCAACATCTATCTTCTTATACAACTTCTATAGTCTCTATTCTTCTCTGATCTCCTATGCTCTCTTGCTCTCTTTCTCTACAACTTAATTACAATGAGAATGATAATACAATACCTACGAGGGAGATTTATTGAGTTTCCCCTCCCACAAATCTAGGCTATCTTATCAAATTAAAGACTACAACTACTTTACATTTATTACAATAAATGCCTCCAATCGACAGATGAGAGAAAACGCTCAAGATCTGCATTACAATCCTCAAAACATTTAAGAGAAATTACATCCTTCTAGCTGTTACATTAATGTTCTTCTTTTGAAATTTAAATGTCTTCAAAATGCGCGCTGGTGTATGTCCAACTGTCCTCCACTTGCGCTTGCTTGCGATGCTCTTGCATCATACTCCTCTTGGCTGAAAAATTCATGGAATCCCGCACTGTTTGTCCATGTTTCTGGATATCTTCTTCACTTTCCCAACTGGCATCCTCAATCGGGTGTCCTTTCCACTTTACCAAATATTCAAAATATGTCTTCCTTCGGGTCTTCTTACCAACTCTCTGATCAATGATCTTTTCCATCTGCGGCTTTTCAGCTACAGGAATCTGTTTGACCCACTGAACTTCTTTCTGATTCTCTTCTCCTCTCGCTTCATCTTCTCTGTAAGGGTACATATATGCTATGTTGAATATGGGTGATATACCCACATCATCTGGCAATTCTATCTAATAAGCATTTGCCTCAAATTTCCATAAAATCTTACATGACCCTATATTTTTCATCTTCAGCTTGTTATATGTTCCCCTTGTGAACCTCTCTTTTCTTAAATGTGCTAAGACCAAATATCACTTCGAATTGAAGCTCTCTCCTGTGTTGATCTGCTCTGTGCTTGTATTCCTGGTTGGAAATCTGCAAGCGCTCTTTAATCTTACTGTGGAGCTCCTGCATCTCTGCTGCAAAATCTTCCGCTCCAGCACTCTTGAACTCATTTTGCTCCAAGTCTCTCAACTTAGATACTCCCCTTGGCTGCATTCCATACATTATCTGGAATGGGCTCTGTCTTGTGCTCCGGTTAGGTGAGTCATTATATGCAAATTCCACTTGTGGCAAAATCTGATCCCACTGACTATGGTGTTTAGCTACTAAACTCCTCAATAAGTCCTCCAAACTTCGATTTACTACCTCAGTCTGTCCATCCCTCTGAGGATGATATGCTTAGCTAAAAGATAGATTTGTTCCCAACTTTTTCCATAGTGTCCTCCAGAAATGACCAACAAATTTGGTATCTCTGTTCGAAACAATACTCTTGGGTAAACCATGAAGTCAAACAACTTCTTTGAAAAATAGGTTTGCAATGTGTGTTGCATCACTGGTTTTCTGACATGGAATAAAATGTGCCATTTTTGAGAATCTATCGACTACCACAAATATGGAATCACAACCTCTGTGCCCTCGACAATCCCAACACAAAATCCATGCTTACTGCATCCCACGGCTTCTCTGGAATTGGAAATGGTTGATATAACCCTGTATTATGTCTTTTCCCCTTTGCGTGATGGCAAATTCTACATCTGTTCACAAACTTCTTGACATCCATCCTCATCCCTGGCCAATAATACAAACTATTCAGTTGCGCAAATGTTTTATCATGGTCGAAGTGTCCAACCAATCCCCCATTACATTTTTCCTTTAAAAGGTTTTCTCTCATAGAACTCTTTGGGATACACAACTGATTCCCTTTGAATAACAATCCATCCTGAATCAAGTATTCAATGCATTGGCTTCTGTCTCTCAGAACATGATTCTTGCATGCTTCATAAGCATCCTTGAAATCTGAATCATCTTTGTACATTTCCTTAAGGCTATCAAAACCTAAGGTCTTCACTTGAAAATCCTGCAGAATCAAACATTTCCTACTCAATGCATCAACAACCTTGTTAGCATTTCCGGAAATGTGCTTTATAACAAAAGTAAAGTTCTGCATAAACTCAACGCATTTTGCATGTTTCTGGTTTAGTTTTTCTTGTCTCATTATAAACTGTAAGGCCTGGTTGTCGCTATACAAAACAAACTCTTTTGGAACCAGGTAGTGCCTCTATTTCTTCAATGCTTGTATGACTGCATAAAACTCTTTATCATACGTGGAATATTTCATCTTGGTCTTGTTCAGCTTCTCACTGAAGTATGAAACTAGTCTATTGTCTTGACTTAAGACTGCTCTAATCGCAAATCCACTTGTGTGACATCTCACTTGGAATGTTTTACTAAAATATGGCAAAACCAGAACTGGCTGCCCAATTATCTTCTCCTTTAACAACTTGAAACTTTTCTCCGCCTCCTCTATCCAATGAAATTTCTTATGTCTTTTCTTGACCATGTCCATCATTGGTGCACAAATTCCACTAAATTTTTTGATGAACTTCCTGTAAAAAATGGATAATTCATGGAAGCTTCTGACTTCAAAGATAGTCCTTGGCGACGAACACTCTTTGATTGCTTTTACCTTTTCAGGATCCATCTTCAACCCATTCGAAGAAATCACAAAACCCAAATAAATGAGTTATGTCTTCACGAAAGATGAATTCTTCATATTTATCAACAACTTCTCTTGCTATAACCTCCGCATCACTAGAGTTAAATGTCTCAAATGTTCTTCCTCGGTCTTACTAAAGATCAATATATCATCAAGATATACAATTACAAACTTCCCAATGAAATCTTTCAAGACTTCGTTCATTAATCTCATAAAAGTACTTGGCGCATTCGTCAAGACAAATGACATGACAAGCCATTCATACAATAATTCATTGTTTTTAATGTTGTCTTCCATTCATCGCCTTCCCTCATTATAATATGATGATATCCTCTTTTCAAATCAATTTTTGAAAAAACATTTGCTCCACTCAAGCAATCCATTAAGTCATCCATCCTGGGTAAAGGAAATTTGTACCTGATGGTGATTTTGTTTATGGCCCTTGAGTTTGTACACATCCTCCATCCACCATCCTTCTTCGGAATTAACATTGTTGGCACATCGCATGGAATCAATATTTCTCTAATCAACCCTTTGTCCGTCAAATCCTGGACTTGCTTCTTGACCTCTTCATTCTCCTGCGGCGTCAATCTGTACGTTGCTTTGTTTGGAAAACTCGCTCCTGGTATAAGATTGATGTGATGGATTATACTTCTGATGGGTGGCAATGAACAAGTAAATCGTCCACCACTATATCAACGAAATTCTCCAGCAGTTCTTGAATTTCCTCAGGTAGATCATCTAATGAGGTACTATTCAAGATGACTCTAGGTTTTCTCACCACAACAAACTGCATTTCTTCATCTTTCTTGAATTCATCAAGAAGTTCCTTCCCACTCATGAGAAGTATAGTATTGCTTGTTTCTGCTTTCACCTTCTTGTCTTCAATTGGCAACAACATATGTGTCCTACCATTCTTTTCCAAGGTGTATGTGTTCTTTATTCCATCATGAATAACATTTCTGTCATATTGCCATGTTCTCCCCATCAAAAAGATGATAGACATCCATGGGAATAACATCACATAAGATATCATCTTTGTATCCCCCTATCTTAAATTCAACTAAAGATTGTTTAGTGATTGTTACCTGATGTCCTTTTTGCAACCACGAAACCTTGTATGGGCTTGGATGTGAAACTGTCTCCAATTCTAGCTTTTTCACCATCTCTGTGGATACCGGGGATGATTTTAGGGGCTAAATTTCGCTCATGGGCTAATTTTCCATGTTTTTTCCAAAAACAAGATTTCCTATTTTAAAAATTATTCGCCCAAATTCTATAGGATAAAATTATTTTACCTTAAAAATCGCCAAAATTTTATAAAAACTATATAAAATCCTTAGAAATTTGAATATTTTTACAAAAATATCGCCAATCATTTATAGTTGGCATATGAAGGATTAGTAAGATTTACCAAGGTTTCTACATTTTAAAATAAATTTCCATCCTTAAAATCATCCCTGGTGGATACTAGATTATCCATGCTTCCACTGTCAACTATCACCTTGCATACCCTATCCTTGGTCTTGCAAGCAGTTCTAAAAAAACTGTTCCTCTAAACTGGATTCTCCATCTCTTTCTCTAGCTTCAAGAGAATTTTCCACATCATTAAGGATCTTCCACCTTCTACATCTTCTGCCTCAACATTCCACCTCTGCGCTTCTGAAATGTGTGCTTCTCCTCCTCCATATCTTTTTCTATCGGGACATTCAAAATATTTGTGTCTGATCTTTCCACAGACAAAACACTTTATTTCACCTCCTCTGCCTATTCCTCTTCCTCTTGCTCGAGGAAAAGTGTTCCTATCAACATACTGTCCCCCTTGTGAGCTTCCTCCCCTTTCTGGGTGGTTATGAGGTTTATTTTCTTCATCCTTGGGCTTCTTTACTCTATCCTGGGAAATTTCTTTGCCTCTACTCTGACTTCTACCTCTACCCCTTTGACCTTGCTTTCGGGCCAATTTCACTTCTTTCTTTGAAGCAATCTGATAAGCATCTTCTACATTCCTGATTGTCACCATGCTCATCTCACCCTGAATCTCATATCTCGGGCCATTCATGTATCTGGCGACCTTTTTATCATCACTCTCACGATGACCAGCTCTGATGTTTAAGCTGTAAAATTCCTTTGTATATTCCTTCATTGTCATCCCTTTCTATCTCAAATTCTGCATTCTTCGAAACATATTGATTTGGTAATCTTTGGGTATGAATTTGGCTTTCATCTTGGTGACCATCCTGTCCCAGCTTTTAATTATTTGTTTTCTTTTGTAACACCTGTCAGCCTACAGTTCATCCCACCACAGTGCTGCATGCCCTTTCGGTCTAGTGACTGCATGATTAACTTTCTTATCTTCTTCGATATCCTCATAATCAAAATATTTATCCAGAGCTCTAAACCAATATAGCATCTCCTCAACGTCTAAGTTTCCTTCATACATCAGGATGTCCATTTTTTGCTCTGGCACCTATTCTTGCAACAAATTTGAATAGACGTTCCTCTACAACATCTTAGGCTACAACCTCTTCTTCATCTCCATCTTTGTTCTCACTTTCGGCCTCACTGATATCTCCAGTATCAGGTGTTTGCCTTTGTGTTGTCTCCATAGCATCCAATTGAGCACGAAGTTCCCTCATCTCCCTTTCCATGGCTGGATCGTGCATAGGTCTCTCTTGACGTCTCCTCGACGACATTGTTGTAATCTGTCCATGAGGAATTCAATCACAATTGTCCTCTGTCTTCCTTCCTCATAAAAAAAAATTTGTTAGCTTTGATACCATTTGACATAGATCCCCACCTCATTAGGGTCTTCTTGACCTCCCGATCTTTGGATCTTCCTATTCCCGAGCCGAAATGGCTTCTCAGTCCCTGCTGGAACATTCAACACTTAAATACCACAGGTCCTTTTCTAAGCTTCGCCCATGCAAACACACACTAGACGCGAGCCTCCACTCCATGTGACCACCGACGTGACCACAACCTTAACCCAAAAAAGTGCGTCGGGTTTCGCGATGTCGAGACTTCCATTGCAAGGCACCCCGACTCCTTCGATTACCAAAATCCTGAAATGGACTAACGGTCCCTAGCTCCTCCCTTAAGTTCTTCTGATGTGACCCTCGACTGTGACCTAGGGCCCAACCTTCGAGCGTATGCCACCATCACCTTTTTTTTCCTAAAAAAAGTCTATAATTTTATTCAAAATATACAAAATTACAAGGCATATATGCCTTTCAACATTCAATTAGCCTCTTTTGGACACATTTGATTGCTTCGTATATCTCCCTTTACACATCTTCATTTGAAAAGTATTTGATTAACCAAAACATACCAAAGATATTCACATATTCATCAAAACCTTTACACAATGGTACATCCTAGTAGATATTTCCATATGGATAACAATATACACCCTACATAATACAGATACCACAAAAACTATTAGGTCATATAAAATGAGGATGAATATAAAAAAATTTGATGACCACAAAATTCTTCTTGGATGAACCATCAGGCCACTACTCGAGAGAAATGAAAGATATTATTTAAACCCCAACCCTTGAGGTATTTATGTACAACCAATATTTTTCATTTGACCAAGGGTATCCCCCTCTTTTCTTTGCTCCTAGACCAAAGAAACTTGAATCTCAATCTCCTAACTACCCCCATAACCCCCTTTGGGATTTGAGGCAAAGACATCTAGTAAACTAGGAGGTTTGCATACAACAATGGGTATCATACTTCATTGAAGACAAGCCCATTTAAATCTTTATATGGCATAAAGCGTAATATTGTCTCAAGGACCAATTTTACCAAAATTGGTCTTCCACCTCTTGATAACAAACATAAAAAATTACCATATTTTTATCTCTTTCCCACCTTTGCTATCAACTAGTGCCAATATTTTTTTTTAGTAGTCATTTGGTTTAATAATAAATCCTATATATTTTAAACCCCCATCCAACTTGACCTGCTCATAAGGAAATAAAATGGAGAAACAAATCTGATTAAACTTGGGAACCCCCATAAATGAGATAGAAGAATCATCTAAATTTATTTTCATCCGAATAGTAGCACAATAAAGATCCATAATTTCCTTTAACTTATCAACATCTCTTCTTATCACCACCATCACCTTCCACATTGTGTCACCCATTAGTCACACCCCCTCCCCCCTCTTACTAGTCAAACTCTCACTAAGGGAAAGTCTCGCCCTATAAAGGAGAGCTTGGGGAAACAACTAGGAAAGCCACCCACTATCACCTCAATGGCCTTGCCTCTACTCTTCAAGGCTAGGGTTTCTAACCTAAGGAGGAAATTCCTAAAGGGTCAATACTAAGTCTTATCATTGTATCTGAAAGGGGAAGGTTTGGGACTTGCTTTGACCTAAAGTTTCTATCTTCTCTTAAGGGTAAAGCACCTCAAGTATGAGAGAAGAAAATCCCAGAAGATTGATTGTGGGGAGCTCAAAATAAATATAGCTTAGACAACAATGCTCAATTGTAAGTGATTTGGAATATAAGATGTGTGTAATGAAAATTAGAACAAATCAAAGGAATATACCATTCACTATTCATCATCATCCATACACGAATTAAATGCCAACGTTAACCAATGAAATCACACAAATTGTGAATTCTTTATCAAACAATGAGTTACCAATGTGCAAACATGTTACCACTAACATCCAAAGACCTTGTAGTTATGAAAAATTCAATATGTTGCTATTAGAACAATGATATTGAGATGATCTAAAGAGAGAACTATACTATGCTTGTGTATATGAGACATTCATGAGAGAAACTTGAGCATACCAT
This sequence comes from Picea engelmannii, assembly GCA_009831015.1. Taxonomy (NCBI): domain Eukaryota; kingdom Viridiplantae; phylum Streptophyta; class Pinopsida; order Pinales; family Pinaceae; genus Picea; species Picea engelmannii. The sequence goes on along the minus strand of ML788858.1, from coordinate 284,845 downwards.
GTACCCAAAATATTAATGTATGTTTACTATTATAGCATGTACCATAGGGACAACACCATTACACTTATCCAACCCATGAGAGAGAGTGATCTTGAGACAATTATGTTGTGTAATGAAGCATGTGTTTTATATCATTCACTATTGCCAATATTTCATAAATATGATCGGATGTCATATGTTGTAAAAGAAGTGTCTACATTTTGCAAATGGGACAACAAATAAAAGTGTGCCAACAATGAAATATCATACCATTCAAACAACACCGTTTTAATGTTGCAATATTATACCATTCCCACATTGATCCCTTTTTATGAGTTTTATGCCAAGTATTGCAGAGATAAAATTGCTAAAATGATGCCTTCAATATCATGAACTACCAATGGTTACTCATCCACATAAAATGACAGTATTTTTTGTTCTTTAACCAGAGATCTAGGACAACATTCAATGAAGATTCAAACCATCAAAAATATATGACAAGTGTAGAAGTAAATGAGATCATAATTGTGTAGAAAAGTGTTGCACCATTAATTTCAATTATGTACTCTTAAAAAATGGAATTACCCTATGAACAATGATGAAGAGAGGTAAAATTCAAACATTTAATGAGGTTGTTAGGCAATATTTAGCATCGATTTGTTATCATGGCATGTTTGGAACAATTATAGATCAAAACATTGCAAAATATATGATAAATGGTTCTAGTTAGGACTCATTCACTCCATGAAAAAGTATTTAGGGCATCCACAAAATGGTTAATTTTGTTTCAAATAAAAGATACCTCATTAAAGCAAGTGTTAGATCCTTTGAAAAAAGTGAACAATAAAAAACTAGATTTAAACCCTGTATATGCCAACCACAAAATAATTCTTGAAAGCAAGTTAGCATGAACAATATCTAAACATAGGATATATAATGGAGCTTCTTAGATAAAGTAATCTAGATAAGTATGAGACAAGATAAACCCTAGATTGAAAAACAAAAATAAAAAAATAACAAGAAAGGAAAAGATGAATTTTGGGTTTTTGGTGGTTGACGACAAGGATAGACCAGTTCCTTAGGAAGGGCTATGGGGTCACTACACAAGTCTATATGAGGCTTAGGGTTTTAAGATGAGACTTTGAAGGTACCTAAAGAGGATTACCTATCAAACATCAACTAGGGAAAATAGGGTTTTTCAAGCTTGGATGGGGGGATTGATTCATTAGGAAGTCATATCTCCAAGTACAACAAAGGTGTAAGATCTCATTTATAAGAAAAGTAGGGTTTTAATTTGTAAATAAAATTAGGGCATTAACTTTGCTACAAAACCTTGCAATTTCTTCAAACATATCATATACACACCAAAGTACACATGCATGGAAGAGATAATAGGGGCATTTTATTATTACGGGATCACTGAATACAACTTTATAAGCAAAAATAGATGCAATGGCAGCTACAATACATCAATAATAACAAACATAACCTGGAACAATGCTTGATCTCTCCAAACAAAACACAAAAGATGAAATTGGATTGAAGCTAAACTGGTCTTAAGCTCCAATGGAAACCCTGGATGGATTCCCCTCTTTGTTTAACTAGGGTGGATAGTCTCACCATCGAAGCTAAACTCCAATGAAAGGGTTTTGATAAAACCCTAATGAAAACATCGACTCACCGAGTACTCCACAAGAAATAATCACCAAATCTAACATGCCCCAAATGACTAGCTGTCCTCCCTTTTAAATACCCCGTTGATCTTTTTGTAAAGATCTCACTTGACCTCCTCCAAGATTCTAGAAAATCACTTTATTTTATTAAAGTGACTTTATAATATTATTTTGATTAAGTCACTTAAAAATTAAATAGTAATTAATTAAATATTAGTTGCCAAATTAAACTTTAGACAACATAATAAATCATTAATTAAATATTTAATTTTTTTCTAAGCCTGCCAAAAATGGGACATTACAAATCCTCCCATCCCAAGATTGCTTGTCCTCAAGCAATGATATCATAATCTGATGCTCCATTGAATTAATCTATATGAAAATGATACCAGGGTTCCAAACCATCCTAGAGAAGGTGGAGTATCCTCTGCTCATAGAAAGAATCTACGAGGTGTTGTCACAAGATCCTACCTGATTGTCCCTGATCATCCAAGCAATCAAAATATGCATGAAATCGATCAACTCCTCGGAAGACCACTCTTCCCAACAACCAAAACTATGTAAACTAGCAATCCCATCGGTGTCGAATGTCAAGTTGTCAACAACTGCAATCCCAGGGTCCCATACCAATCTCAAAGAGATGCCACCATGTTGACACTGCAACATTCTGATCATAATTGTCTAATCATCATACTTAGATTGCATCTCAACGTCCATCAATCCATGGTTATCCTTGATTCTAATGATGAAATCAAGGACTCTATCAGGAGTTCTCCCTCGAGGAAACACACCAAAGCTCCATTGTATACCACTATGTGTCAATGAGGGCTCATGTATATTGTTGCACACCACTGTGTCCTACTGTACCATCCTGTATATTGTATGTTATATTGGACCCAACACTCTACTAATGATGATAGAACCTGTATCCCAGAGTGTGTCACTGTATGTCATCTATATGTCCACCCAATCCAAGTGTGGGTATATCTCCTCACGACCTATTCCACAAGGTATGTGCTTAACCATCTCTTCCATAACTAAACCCTAAGCCTCTAAGGTGATTTCCAAAGGAAAGAGCTCATGATCCTCACAATTCCAATCAAGAGTGCAAACCAAACTATCACTCTCCTCAAGTACCTGCAACTCTGACTGCTCCTCGTCTTGACTCATCATAGGAGTCTCCCCTCTCACATTATGCGTGACACATACGCCCTCTAGTGTCACTGATTCCCAAGATGATGAAGTACCTACTCTAAGGGGTGAAGAGAGTGCCATGATCAGATGATAATGTATCTCCTCAAACTCTCGGTCCTTGTCCTCAACAAACTTGAGAGCAAGTTCCTTGAACATAAACAACTGTAAGTAATTTGAATTCAACTGTTATAGTTCCTTAATGATGATGTGAAACTAGGCATTAGTGACTTTACCTGCCATCCCACTATGTCGCTCCTCCATCTGGGCCTTCAACACAAGCTCCTCAATAAACCTATGGGCTCCATTTTTGTCCTGGTCAACACCCATGTAACGTGATCCTTAGTCATCAACAGACAATCCTACAAATCATGCAGTGATAAAGGCCTCTTCCCTATCGCAACCAACTAGCATGAGCTATCATCTGTAAGAGTGATACTCTCCTCCTCCTCGTAGGAATCATAAGCATGGACTAGATATGAATCTTCATCATACATGGATGCTATCTCGAATCCATCCTCACCATCCATCCCAACACATGTGCCATCATGACCATCATTGGTGCCAGTGTCCTGGTCTCCATCGTCCAATGCCAATGGTGCACTGGATGTTGTTGTGTCATCCTGAACCTCATCACAAGGTGAGGATGCTACCTCCTCACGATCCAGAGTGCTATCCTCCTGTCCACCTCACATGTTAATTTCACTACCCTCATGGTAAAACTCTGCTGATGTACCCAAAGATGCTACTCTGTCACCCTCATCGCACACCAACTCACCATATATGTGTGAGTTCTCAATCCAAGAATCACCCTATGATCCTATCATTCCACAGTCATGCAAATATTTCTCCTTTTCCATGACCACTCCATATTTTCTTTTCACTCCCTTCCTCATAGTTGCTAAGTTCTTCTTTATCCACTCATACATCCTGTCTAGTCCTCGTGATATACTTGTATGTCCTCCACTAAATGGGGTTTATTCCACTCAGGGTGTGTGAGGATGCAAAAATATATGAATGATAGGGCTGCATGTACCTCTTTATTAAGGGACATATACCTTATCAAACAATTAACAAGTTCCCTTTTGTTATCCACCTGCCTTGTTTTGATTTGGACTGAAGGGATCTCCTTTTCACCATGGACTGAACCAAAATATGAAGTCAAAGATACCCTCAAACCACATAGCTATACCAAAATATTATGGCAGCTCTCAGATCCTCATATGGAAACTAACTGGTAGCTCCTCTTATAATAAATTTCCCTTTACAAATGGATTTCAGAGTTGTAGTTACACCAACATATATAATGCAGAATAATATTGTGAAATGGAAGAATTATTTCTCTATGGAAGACAACCCAATACTCCAACCAATGATTTCTAGCACTATCCTAGCTTCAACCAAGGTTTCTGATGTGTCTAGGATGATATTTTTCAACCTCCTTATAACTCCCTGACAAGTGGAGTTATGATCAACTACAATAGTGGAGCCAAAATCTGAGATTCTTGAATTCTGAAACAACGGTTGGCATTTGCTGGAAATGGAGAATGTAACTACTTCACCACAATGTCACAACCACAATAGTCTTGAACCCACCCTTTTTTTCTGTAATACCCCAAGGCAGAGTCCCTAATTTTTTATCAGGAATTGTAAACATGTTTCATAGGTTGGTGATCCAAGTAATGATAAGCTAGGAGGCTTATGTGATAGTTGGGCCATAGAGCCTGGATGCTAAGGTCGGGAGATTGTTTTGTATATGTAAATATTCAAATCATTAATATAAAATAATCATTGCGTATATATCGACCATGATGAAAGAGTATGGGGGACTAGGCTCCACTAGGCTGGGTAAGGGAGGGGGCTAAGAGGCTGGAAAAAGGGGCTAAACTTAAGAGCTTAAATATCAGAGAATAATATATATTATTATTCTAAATGTTGTAAGGAGGATATGAATTTATCCTAAGTTCCTTTGGGGAAGGGGAACGACTTCCAAATGGAGAGGAACGTGCTTCATGAGTGCCATGTGTCATCTCAGGCACATGCAAATATATGTGGGGATTTTGACTGTTTTGGGTATCCTTTTTCCATTCCTTCCACTCATGCACGCAGCTAGCAGGAGGTAGTGAAACAGTGAATGCCATTGTTGAACCATCGAACATCCCGAACCTCTGCAATGAGCTCGAATGGATATCTTGCTAAACTTGTACTTTGTGGGTTTCCTGTGTTTTGTCTGGCCATTTTCCCCATGAGTTCATCCTCAGAATTCTTGTCATCCCTCGTGCAGTTCGTGCATGCACTGAACAAGCACACAACCAAATCCATTTATGCCATTGTGAACCTATGTAATTTTTTGAGTCGTCCCCTTGCCTTACCCTATTTTCCTGTAGTTTGAAGAGGCAAGTTGTTAGGCTCATAGTAGAATATGCAGGTTGTCAGGCCTGTGAGAAACTCTCTCCAGGTGAGAGAGTTTGTTGGGGAAGTGATTTGTCCTGGAGGGAGTCCAGTAGCAGCTAAAGAGCTCTGAGAATTCCTGTCTTGCCTATTGCTGAATCCCTAGAAGGGAGTTGGATCAGCCGATGGACTATGTGACAATGAAGATGCATACTCCTGGGGTGGGACAAACATGTCGGGAATGAGAGTCTATGAGCGGTGGGAGTAAGTGGCTCCTTGGAGGAAATCCTTCCCATAGACTGGTGCAACTTCATGTTGTCCTTTCCTATCTTAGGAATCCCTTTCCTGGTGGAGTTTACTCCCAGCTCGGGGGTGACCCATTGCTGACAGTGATGAGAAACGTGGTCTAAGGCTGGGAGGTTCGTGGAAGGTCTGCATGCAGTCGGTGCACTACAATTAAGATATAAATATCATTTATGTGTTTAATGGTTAAATGATGTATTTTAGTGTATGTCTGTGATTCTTATAATAATACCAGGTGTTTTGCTACATGTATGTTTTCATGTTATATCTATTTATTTATGTTAAGTTTATATGTGATTTATTCTGCAAAGATCCCTATCTTCCATTGCCCAGAAGGTCTATGTCTGGGCACAAACAATTTTAATTACCTATAACAGAGCTTGAGACTGTGTGTCTCTAAGGTGGCGTGGTCTGACCTGTGGATGGTCGGGGAACATCAAAAATTGGTATCAGAGCAGTTTTATTTTGGAGTAATGGCATTTTCCCTGATGAGGGTGGCCGGGGGACGTTACAAATTTGTATCAGAGAAATTTGGTTTTGAAGTAGTGGCATTGTCTCCAGTGAGGGTGGATGGGGAACATTACAAATTGGTATCAGAGCCAAGGTTTCAACACTGATCCTGGATGGGCCATACAAGTGGTTATAAAATAAAGTCTAAAGGAATTGTTTTCCAAAGGGACAAAATTGATATACAAAGTGCCAAGAGGGCGATGAAAGAGCTCCTGGGTGGTATTGGAAAGATTAGGAGAAATATCAGTTTGATAAACCACAATAGGCGTGGTATTGGGCCACAAAGTTAAAGTTGAGCTGTTGGAATAGTTCTGGAAGGGACATACCCCTCACATTCGTTGGATCTGGAGAAGATGCACGGAGGATAAGCACCGAAGTCCTTCAAAATTTTCCCCTCTGGTTGTTTTAAAACTATAAGTGAAGAAGATTGTCGAAGTCCCAAAGTCCGTAACCTATCCAAACCATCTATTCCAAGGGATACGTGTCCAAATATTAAGAAGGTTAAGAGTTTAGGCACATCAAAATAATTGATTTGTGGTTGCACGGGGGAAGAGATCCCTAAAGTCTCGGAGCGCGGAAGTGACATGGTAGTGACGTCACCTAGGGGTGACGTGGACCTACCTAGGTCCACCACGTGTCACTCATTTTTGTGCTTTTGACAGGCCCTTAGGACCAATTGGAACCTGACACGTGTCACTTGACGGTGGGGCCATGTGTCATCACTTCAATTGGTGACAGTTGTACTTCGTGGGCCCCAGGAGGTTAAACAGTTCGAGAGTTCGACGTTCGGGGAAAAATTGTTGGAAGAACTTTGAGACCTCCGAAGTCCCGAAGTTTCGAAGTGACATGGCATGATGACATCACGGGGGGGTGACATGGACCTCCTCTAGGCATGCCACGTATCATCGAGTTTTGTACTTTTCACAAGCTCTTAGAACCAATATCGACCCAACATGTGTCACTCGACAGTGGGACCATGTGTCACCACCTGGATTGATGATAACAAAGCTAAGTGGATCCCGGAGGGTTATGAAGTTTGGGAGTTTGGTGGTCTGGGGTTTTTTGATGTGTCGAAGGAGAATCCTCCAGAGCCCAAAGTTTCAGAGTGACGTGGATGATTGATGTCACCAAGGGTGACGTGAACACACTAGACATTTTCCACATGTCCACTTCGTAACTCTGCCAGGTGGCACACTGGTAAGTGGATGTTGATGAGACTATGGGAGTTCATCAATCCGGGCCTTTGGGGGAAAGAAAGGTGTAAGTTGTATGAAGCTCCGAAGCAGCGGAGCCCCGAAGCTTTGAAGCTGTATTGTGCAAGGGTTAGCTGGTTCGACGTTCAGGAGAAGGGAGGCATGAAGTAACAAGAGCTTCTGAAGCCGAAGTTCCGGAGCCCCAAAACTCTCAAGTATTCAGATAAGCACCTATCTGATAAAATCGAGTCATAGCCATGGTCACATGTGTTCGGGGGCTGAAGAAAAGGGGCTAGCGCCCAAAATTTTGTTTTAAGAACAAGAAAAAGGCTTAGAGAAGGAGGCTGTGATGTCCCTGATTGAACAAACCCGCATCAAAAGAAGTAAGGAAAAGACTGTAAATATGAAGAGAGGATCTAACACGGATCCAAGAGCCAATTCAACTATGAGCATTAAGAATAGTTGAACATAGATAACCTTCCAGGAAGCGCCATTGCTCAAATAAGTCATAACTTCCTGCTCAAAACTCATAATTGAGAAAGGGAGCAGTCATTGGAAAGGTATGGAATAGTAGAGGACAACTTTTCACCCCATAAATTTTCTATGGGCAGTAAAATCTCTCATAAAATTAGCAGAAGGAATTGTGATCATTTATAAACCATAATTGTACATATTTGCATGGTTTTGTTCAGATAGTTAGCCTAACAAGAGTTTTGTTGGTTGCACACTTTTGAAAAGTTTTTTGCTCAAAAAAAATTACAAAATATTCTTGGAGTGCAGAAATATGGAGGATGCACAAGAGGCTTACAGTAAGGAATATGAGGTTCGAGGGATGAATGTCCATTTGGAAATTGAAGGAACATATTCCAATGGACATAGAGGAGGAAAGGATGAAGACATCAATCTGGTGGAGACCATCAGAAAATTGCAGGCAGATGTCCAGAGCCAAAAAGATGATAATGAAAGGCTTATGAAGTCCAAAGAGAAATAGGAAGACTTCAACATGAAGTTAATGAAAATCCTGGATAGAATTGAGAAGAAGTTAGACAAGGAGAGTGGTTCAAGCAAGTTAGGAAGCCATAAGTTCCTTGATGAGAAAAGAAGATAAAAGAGTGGTAGTAGACATCAACATCACTCTCAAAAGAATTTCCATAGGAGAGAACATAGTAGCTCAAGTCCATCCCTTTCTAGGAATCATAGGAGGTCTGGGGTGGATGAGTTGAAAGGAGAAATGAATAAGATCAAACCTCCTACTTTTGATGGATAGCACAAGAAGGATGAAGATGTTGAGACATGGATACTAGGCATGAGGAAATACTTCCAATTGCATAATTATTCCTCTCATGCAGAAGGAAGAATTCTCATCTACCAGCTGAAAGGAAAATCATCCATGTGGTGGGACTAACTTGTTCAGGTGCAACACATTAAGGAGAAAAATGTGGCGTGGAAATAATTCAAGAAGTATTTTGAGAATAAATACTTGACCAAGAGATATTATGACAAAAATATGAAATATTTATTTGAAATCAAGATGGGCAGCATGAATATTGATTAATATGAAAGGAGATTCTTAGAGCTGTTGAAATATGTCTCCTTCATCAAGGATGAGACAGTGAATATTCAAAGATATCTGAGTGGACTACCATCCTTCATTAGTCACAAGATTCAATATGATGATCCTAAAACTTTAGAAGAAACCATAAGAAGAGCTAAGTGCTTGTTTGACCAACAAAAAGGAAAGCCTACCTTCCAGAAGGCTTGGGAGGACAAGAAGAAGTTTAGCAGAGATATGAGGAAGAAGGAGAGAAAGCCTCCATTGTTCAAAAATAATCCTCAAGGACAACAAACATTTAGAGAGCCCAAGATGGCTGAGGCAGGTGGGAAAAATCCAAGGAAGCCATCGATGCAATGTTGGGGTTGTAAAGGAGATCATAAGTATAGGGATTGTCCTCACAAAGCTAAAAAAGTGAGAGCTGTCCATAATGTCCAACAATCAGAAACAATGGAGGACGTGGGCATAGTGTGCCAAGTATCTATGCAACCCTGGACAAAAAGCAAGCAGAGTTTCAATCACACATGATTGAAGTAGAAGGTATGATCAACAACCATGCCTTTACTATTTTAATTGATTCAAGGGCTAGTCATAGCTATATAGATCCTAAGGTAGTGGAAATATTGCAATTTCCAAGATGCAAGCATGATAAATCTTGGTTGGTACAACTGGCTACAGGAGCCAAGAGAAAGTTTGTTGAGTTGGTTAAGTCATGTCCATTGGGCATGAATGGGATGAATACCAAGGCATATCTGAACATCTTTCCTTTAGGTTCATATGACTATCTAATTGGTATGGATTGGTTGGACCAACACCATGCCATATTAGATTGTCATAACAAGGAATTCACTTTCCTATATGAGGAAGGAAACTCAAGAGCAATCCAAGGAATTCCTAGGGTAGTTACTGCCCAAGAAATATCATCAATGCAACTGAATAAGTGTTATAGGAAGGGCTTCCAAGTATTTGTAGCTCATATGGAGGAAACACCTAAGGACATGGTGCCAGATATAGAATATCAAACAGACCTAAAAGAGTTTGAGGATGTGTTTAAGGAGATACCAGGACTACCCCCAAAGAGATATATTGATTTCTCTATAAATTTGATTCCTGGAGAAGCTCCAGTGTCAAAGAATCCCTACATAATGAGTACCCCTGAGCTGAAGGAGTTGAAAATGCAGCTTGAATAACTTTTGAAGAAGGGGTAAATGTTAGAAAGTAATGGATGTGCTCGTTTAACCATAAACAATATAACAATATTGTCACCCAACCATAGTCCAAAGCCACCCCCAAGCAACTTAACCTTGACAGAGAATGATTCTGGAAGCAAACCCTAGGTTTAATAGCCAAACAAAGGGTGGCTCACCTCTATCTAAGGATAATGCACTAAGAAAGAATAACAAAAACAGATTAGAGAGTCCAATCCAGAAAACCAAAAATACAGATTGCAGAACTGCCGACAACAGCTGCTCCTAAGACTTGTCCACAAACTGGCCAACTGTAGTGTTCACAAGTGTACTTTTGCAGTTTTGAGAATACTGGCCAAAATGAAGATTGGCCTCCTAGATTTATACTATTTCTGAAAGATTTCCTGTGCCAACTTTTCATTCTGGGTGCTATTTTACTTAGTATGTAGCATTTCCTTTAGCCAACTTCTTCTCTGGGAGGGTAATAACCTAATACAAATTATTCTCTTGAGCTAACTTGTCTTCTAGGGTTATTAGCCAACTCATTAGGGTTTCTTCTTGCTTCCTGGAATATTCTATTCTTGTCAGGGTTATACGTGGAGGTAAATACCTCCCGTAGCTACCATAATATCAACACTCCCTCCTAGCTAGAGAGGTATTTGAAGGAAATGGTCTTGAGAAAAAACATACCATTGAATCGATAACATCATCATAGCCACATATGTTATCTCATGATCAAATTACGAGCACCATCATGACTATCAGTATCATATGATAGCATCAACTACATCATCTCTCAAAGCCATACTGCATCTAAGTAATCAAGCATGATGTTGAATAAGTCACTCACTCCACAGAGTGATACAAGAACCATTCTTCTAATCCAGACATATGTCCTAGAAGAATAATTGTTCCAACAGATGCTGGAAGCCACACCATGGGCTACAAGGACTATTCTTCTAATTCAGACATGTGTCCTAGAAGAATAATTGTCCTCGACCATTTTTCGCCTGGAGAATGTCAGTCCACCAACACAATGACTATCCATCTAGCTGATAATATTCATGGCAATCAGAACAATGTCATTTAATAGGACACAATTGTGTCTATCCATGGTAGTACAATCCAGTGGTACACTATCATACCAAGTAGCACACAAATACTTAATCAGTGACACATAGTCACAACCAGTGGAACACATCCACCATAGTAGAATACAACTATTGTCCAGAGACTTACAACGTCCATAGAAATTATATCATCTGATATCAACCTGCACAAAAAAACAATGTCATGATATAAATTGAATCATCTGGGCCATTCTTCCACTCACATTTGTGAGATATAGAAGAGATTATTTTCTCAGAGAGTGAAACATCAATGATGAGCGATCTGGACTATTCTTCTCAAGCAAGGAAGAATAATTGTCCTGATTTCTAAGCCTGGACCATTCACCTATCTGGGCCATTCCTCCGACACTAAACAAAGTGCAACCTGGAGAGAATAAGTCTGCCCTAGGGAATGCCTGTCCCTGATTGTTGAACCTGGACCATTCCTCTGGAAATAAACAAAGTGCAACCTGGAGAGAATGAATCTGCCCTAGGGAATCACTGTCCAGACCATTTCCTAAGGAAATGACTTTCCTGCACCAACCTCCAAAACAGACCATTCTTCAAAAATTCTCACAACTGTGAGCTTTGAAAGAATGACTGTTCGGCGAGGTGGACTAGTCATCTTGACTACTACTGAGAGTGACCATCACGAATAAAGACTGTCCTAGACCATTCCCCCACACTGGCCACAAGGGGAATTGACACAGACCCCTACCTCAGCAGGTTCTTCACGACCTCCCGGTCAAGTATCGTTCTCCAACAATCTTGAGCCGAAGCGGCTCCTTTGGTTCCCTATTGGAACCCTTGAAAAAATCCACAGGTCCTCTTTGAAACCCGCCTTGTGCAACTAAGCACCAAGTGTGAGCCTTACATCTCCATGTGACCTCGACGCTATGACCAAGGATCTAACCCAAAAAGGTGCGTCGCGTTTCATGACTTCGGGGGTTCTGGTGCAACAACGCCTCGAATTATTTGAGTCCCAAAACCCGGCTAGGGGCCTAGAATGCGCTAGCCCTTTATCCTAAGCACCCGACATGACCTTTCATTAGGAATCAGGTCCCAGCTCCTGCTATTTTTGGATTTCGTGATTCGGGGAATCAACAAAAAACTCCTCCTTCCCTTTCCAATCTCCTACTCTCGAAATCCGGTGACTCCGGATCTACGATTCAGATTCTCCCTTGATCTGACAGCCTAGGTTCAATCGACGATTTTCCTTTCGTGAGTTTGGGAGAGTCTTCACTCTCATTCTCTCAGTAACAGATTCTCCAAAGTGTGTGGATCTGCTGCCACCTGTCCTTCCAGATCCAATGGTTCATAACGATTTCATGAATTTTCTCCTCAGCTCCTTGCAAATCTCCCGGTGCCCGATTCCATGAACACTTGGATATGCTGCCATGTGCCCTCTCCGATGGAAAACCATGAGGATGTTGTCTCTTCCCCATTCAAACCTCTGACTTATGTGGACCTCTGCCATGCGTCCTCTAAAAATGGATGGTCCTAATGATGTTGGCTCAACCAATCATTTGGATTCTATCCGACTTTCGCGTATCAGGGATTTGAGAACCAAGGCAGAACCTTGTTCTCCCAACTCGCAATCCCTGATATTACGAAACGATCCAATGTTCCAGATATATTCTGGATCAACAGCTCCTGTTCCTCCTGAGCTTCAAGAGTTGAATGGATCTTAGCCTTATCCTCCTCGCAACTCTGCTCGATTTGATGGCTCCCAACAAATCGACACTTCTCCTTCGAAGTTTTCTGCCATCTTTCCAGATTTTGACGACTCTCAGCCAAATCTCTTGGCGCCAACTCTCCTGAGCTTTGATCTTATGATTTTGAATATTTCCAAGTGTCGAAGGTCTCACCTTCGCTTCTTCCTCGAGCCCAGAGACTTTGGGTCTCTTCTGCGTTTTTGGAAACATTGTCCCTCCTGAGATTTGGCAATGAAACTCGGCCTCAGCTCTGCACACACTTGCGCTCTATGTGCAGTTTCACACTACTCCTCCAGAACTTCGGGACTTGAATTAGTCCACTTTTTGCACACTGCTTGTGCTATCTCTCCTGAGATTTGGAACTTAAAACAAGTTCTCACCTCTGCATGCTCCTTGTGCTTGACGAGCCTTCAGATGGTTGTCTAGCAACACTTTATTAATGTTTAAGCCATTATTATAGTTCTTTTCATTTCAATAGATAACAACAACATAAGACGAGATCACTGAGAAATACACAATCACAAGAGACAAAACATTTATCCTGGGAAACCCTCTAGGGGAAGAAAACCCAACAAAACTTCCTTATTATAGATAGCCAATACAATGCTAAGAGATAAATTAAGCTAATACAAAAGATCCTCTCCCAAAGATGCGCCACTCTCTCTCTCTCTCTCTTCTCCAACTGTAGTTCTGAAACTTGTCTCTCAATGAGCAAGTGAGGTGTGTCTAAGTGAGGCGCTAGCCTCCTTATTTATACTAATCTGGCACATGTGAAGTGTCTCTTCAATGGCAGGGCCGACTTCTTAATATGGGTGGTTATAACCACCTTTATTTTATTCCGGGGCCTCTTTGATATATTCTGGGGCCAACTTCTTCTTTTTCCTATTACAATTATATTATGACCAATCCACAAAAGGGGATTTGGTCCTTTTACAATAATCGACATGATCAATCCACAATGGGGATTGATCCAATGAATAATATATCAAATAATAATAAGAATACACTTTGCAGTTACATTATTTCAACACTCCCCCTTAACAAGAAGGGTATTCTTCAACAACATCAGGTGAGAGAGAGAGGACAACATCATCAACAACATCAAGTGGGTGAGAGGACATCATCATCAATATCATCTTGGAACATTGACTGGTGTATCTATAAATCATCAGAAGTTTTCTTCATAGGCAACATCGCCATTCTCAAAGGAATGCAATCATCATCTGCATCAATATGTATTAGTATAAAACTAATTCATCATCATCATCACATCACGAGGCTGGCTCATCATAATATAGGACTGGCTTTATGTCATAGTTGTCAAGCTAGAAGCTCAGTACTCGTCTTGCTTTACGTCACAACAATCAAGCTGGAAGAAAGATACTAGACTGGCTTTACGTCACAGCTTCTCAAGCTGAAGCACAGTACTAGTCTCATCTCAACGTCTTGCTTTACATCACAACACTTAAGCTGGAAGAAAGATACTAGATTGGATTTACGTCACAACTGTCAAGCAGGAAGCACAATACTAGTCTCATCACATCATCTTGCTTTACATCACAACCATCAGGTTGGAAGCAAGATACTAGATTGGATTTACGTCACAACTGTCAAGCTGAAAGCACAATACTAGTCTCATCTCAACGTCTTTCTTTACGTCACAACAACAAGGCTGGAAGCAAGATACTCCTCTTGCTTTACGTCATAGCAATCAAGTTGGAAGCAGGATACTAGACTGGCTTTACGTCACAGCTTCTCAAGCTGGAAGCACAGTTCTAGTCTCATCACATCGTCTTGCTTTACGTCACAACAATAAAGCTAGATGCAAGAGATGTCTTATCACAACAACTACACCCCCTTTCGAGGAAGGTCCTTTCAGACTATACCAATCTTATCTTGAAAGTGCTCAAACTTTACATGAGATAGAGGTTTGGTCAACACATCAACAACCTGTTCATCCGTGCTAACATACTGGAGCTTTATGGATCCTCTCTGCACCATGTCACGGATGTAATGATATCGGATCTCTATGTGCTTCGACGTGTCATGGAATACATGATTCTCTGTCATCTTTATGCAGCTCTGGTTGTCACATAGGATCGTGGTTGCTTCCATATCTAGGTCAAATAGGCCGGTCAACAACTTTCGAAGCCATATAGCTTCGCAGCTGGCAGAACATGCAACAATGTATTCTTCTTCCGCTATGTTGAGAGCAATGTTGAATTGCTTTCTACTTTGCCATGAGATCATGAATCATCCCAAACTGAAACATCATCCTGAAGTGCTTTTCCTCTCAAAAAAACTTCCTGCCCAATCTGCATCAGTATATCCACTCACTGTGAAATCATGATCTCCATCATAGCTGAGACTAGACATTTGTTTTGCCGTGAACACCTTGAGTCAATTTCTGGTAGAACCTAGACATGTTCACCTAGTGGCTGCAAAACATGTGATGAGGTACCTTAAGGGTACAATCTGGGTGGTTATAACCACCTTTATTTTATTCTGGGGCCTCTTTGATATATTCTGGGGCCGACTTCTTCTTTTGCCTATTAAAATTATATTATGACCAATCCACAAAAGGGGTTTTGGTCCTTTTACAATAGTCGACATGATCAATCCACAATGGGGATTGATCCAATGAATAATATATCAAATAATAATAAGAATACACTTTGCAGTTACATTATTTCAA
>ML788858.1:245345-257954 GCA_009831015.1 Picea engelmannii | reverse complement strand
AGTCCAAAGTTCTTCAAATGTAGGATACTCCTTCCTTGTGTTCATGCTTGCGGCAAATGCATCCCATGTCTTGGGAAGACCGTTGAGTACTATATTTACCAGTTCCTTCTCTAAAATGATTTCTTCAATAGCTTGTAGTTGATATATTAACTAAGAGATTCTCACAAAGTATGATGTTATGCTGTCATCATCATTCATTTTCATGTCATGGAGCTTAGTCTTCAGACTCATTACTTGTCCAATGTTTCTGACTGAGAAGAGGTTTGTTAGGGCATCATACATCTTCTTAGATGAGTCAGGATGGGAGATGTAGGGTATCAAGTGGTATTTTATAGAGTCCACTATGATACTCATGTCATTGATGTCATTGTCTTTGAACTTCTCCATAACTGCAACGTTCTAAGGTTCCTTCTCTTTTCCTTCTTCGAACTATGGTTCCATGATCTTTCCTTTCACGATATCCAACACTTTATTCCTGGAAAGGATGAGGTCAATCCTTGTATTCCATGCTCTAAAGTTAGAACCCTCTTCTAACTTGTTTTCCGACTTCATAGAGTAAGTCATAATTGCTTTGACTTGGTCAACCCTTGAATTTGACCAAAAACTCAAACTTGATGTTTAGCTTTGCTCAGAGTACCAGGAGATGCACTAGGCTAGGGTGCACTAGTATATCTAGAAATTAGGTCAATATCTTCACTTAAGGTGCCTCAACAAGAGGGTTAGGGTTTCATTGCTATAGTAGAAACTGGTTGTAACTACAACTGAGCAAATCCTCCCAATCTATATTCCAACGGTTACACTGTCCAAAGATAGTGTGGGCCCATAACCTATTAGAAAGTAATGGATGTGCTCGTTTAAACATAGACAATATAGCAATATTGTCACCCAACCATAGGCCGAAGCCACCCCTGAGCACCTTAAACTTGACATAGAATGATTTCAGAAGCAAACCCCAGGCTTAATAGCCAAATAAAGGGTGGCACACCTCTCTCCAAGGATAGCGCACCAAACAATAATAACAAAAACCGATCAAAGAGTCCAACCTAGAAAACCAAGATACAGATTACAGAACTGTCGACAACAATTTCTCCCACGACTTGTGCACAAACTGGCCAACTACAGTGCACACAAGTGTACTTATACAGTTCTGAGAATACTGGCCAAAATGAAGACCAACCTCCTATATTTATACTATTTCTGACAGACTGCCTGGTCCGAATTCTCATTCTAGGTGCTATTTTACTTAGTATATAACATTTCCTTTAGCCGACTTCTTCTCTTGGAGGCTAATAACCTAAAACAAATTATTCTCTTGAGTTGACTTGTCTTCTAGGGTTATTAGCCAACTAATTAGGGTTTCTTCTTGCTTCCTGGAGTATTATATTCTCGTTAGGGTTACACATGGAGGTAAATACCTCCTACAGCTACCATAATATCAACACTAAATATTCCCAAGTGAGTCACCTTGGGGTGCCCCAGTGTTATTTGTGAAGAATAAAGATGGGACCTTGAGATTGTGTATTGATTTCATACAGATAAATAAAGTAACTGTGAAGAACAAGTATCCTTTGCCAAGGATTGATGATCTCTTCGATCAATTGAAGGATGGAAGGATATTTTCAAAGATTGAGCTCAGGTCAGGATACCATTAAGAAATAATTAAAGATGAATACATCGACAAGACTATCTTTAGAACAAGGTATGGTCACTATGAGTTTACAATGGTTCCATTTGGGTTATCAAATGCACCAGTTGTTTTCATGTGTTTGATGAATGATGTTTTCTAAGAGTACTTAGACAAGTTTGTCATTGTCTTTTTGGATGACATCCTGGTATATTCCAAGACAGAAGAAGAACATGAACATCACTTGAGGATGGTGTTGCAAGTGTTAAGAGAACACCAGTTGTATGCCAAATTGAGCAAGTGCTCATTTTGTCAGAACCAAATTCATTATTTGGGGCATATCATATCCAAAGAAGGGATAGTGATGGATCCTGAAAAGATAGAGGCCATTAGAGGATGGCCAACACCCAAGAATGTGACAGAAGTCGAATCCTTCATGGGTCTAGCTAGCTACTACAAAAGATTCATTGCAGGGTTTTCAAGGATTTCTCACCCAATCACTTCCTTGCAAAGGAAATGGGTGAAGTTTCAATGGACAATAGAATGTTAAAAGAGCTTCCAACAATTGAAACACTTGTTAACCAGCGCTCTGATTCTGAGAATTGCATATCCCAATGAGAACTTCAAGGTTTGCACAGATGCATGCAAAGAGGGACTTGGAGGAGTCCTCAATTAGAATGGTTTGGTAGTATGTTTTGAATCCATAAAGCTGAAGGAGCATGAAAGGCTCTATGCCACTCATGATTTGGAGTTGGAAGCCATAGTACATGCCTTAAAGAAGTGGAGGCACTACCTCATGGGAAATAAATTTGAATTGAGGACAAACCATATTGGTCTGAGGTATTTGTTTGATCAACCAACTTTAAATTCTAGGCAAATCAGATGGTTGGAATTCCTCTGTGAGTATGAATTTGATATCAAGCACATCAAAGGAAGGGATAACAAAGTGGATGATGAACTCAACAGGGGAGTGCATGAGTTACATTCTACAACCATTAGCATGTACCAAACAGATCTTAGGGGTAGAATTTCTGAAGCTACAAAAGATTTGCAGTACGTGGAAATGGTAATAAAATTGCGACAAGGTAAAATGCAACAGAAAGCTCAAAATTATGAATTGGGAATTGATGGAATTCTCTTGTACATGAACAAAGTTTATGTACCCATTTTCCTAAATTGAGGAATGTGATTTTAAAACTAATGCACAATGTGCCTTATGCGGGACACCTAGGATATTAGAAAACAGTGGCAACAGTCAGTAGCCAATACTATTGGCTAGGTATGAAGAAAGAAATTGTCGAGTACATTGCCAAATGTATGGATTTTCAAAGGGTCAAGGATGAGCATAGACACCCAACTGGGTTGCTGCAACCATTACCCATTCCTGAGTGGAAGTGGGAAGTGGTGATAATGGATTTCATCACCAAATTGCCAAGGACAAGCAAGCATCATGATTCTATAATGGTAGTGGTGGACAAGCTTACCGAGGCTACCCATTTTATTCCATTGAAGACTACTCACAAAGCAACCAATATTGTTGATATCTATATGAGGGAGGTGGTCTAATTGCATGGTATTCCCAAGACAATTGTGTTTGATAGAGACCCAAAATTCACTTGAAAAATTTGGAAGGGATTATTCAAGGGGTTCAGAACCAATCTGAACTTCAGTACAACCTATCATCCCGAGTCCGATGGGAAGACAAAGAGGGTAAACCAAACAATAGAAGATATGTTAATAATGTATGTGATGGAAAAACCATCAAAGTGGGAAGACTATCTACACTTGGTAGAGTTTGCTTACAACAATGGGTAGCACGAATCTCTGAAGATGATCCCATTTGAAGCACACTATGGCATAAAGTGAAACACTCCTGTAAGCTGGGACAATCCATCTGATAGGACAGTGATTGGGCCAGAATTGCTCAGAGAAATGGAAGAAAAAATGTTGAGGATTCAACAAAATTTAAAGGTTTCCCAAGACAGGCATAAAATCTATGCTGACAAGGGTAGAACTCAGAGGGAGTTTAAAGTGGGTGATCGTGTATTCTTGAAGGTCAAGGCCAACATAAGTTCACTGAAGTTGGGAAATTGTTCCAAGTTGGCAGCCAAATATTATGGACCATTTGAAATCCTAGAGAGGATTGGTCCAGTAGCTTATATGATTGCCTTACCTGCATCTATGTATGTTCATAATGTATTCTATGTATCATTGCTCAAGAAATATATACTTGATGCTAATCATGTAATTGATTGGAATGTGATTCAGGTGGAGCAAGAAGGTGTTATCCAAGTGCATCTGGTGCACATTCTGGAGCGAAAAATAAAACAACTCTGGAATCGAGCCATAGGGCTTGTAAAGGTCCAATGGACCTGGTAGGGTCCCAAGGATGCTACTTGGGAGCATGAGGATGCAATGCGGAAAAAATACCCACATCTTTTTGAAGATTTTGAAAATCTTGTTGATATGGTGTAAAAGAATTTCACTAAGGACAATGCAAAAATAAGGAGAGGGGATTTTAATACCCCAAGGTTGAGCCCCTAATTTTTTATCAGGAATTGTAAACATGTTTCATAGGCTGGTGAGCCAAGTAATGATAAGATAGGAGGCTTATGTGATAGTTGGGCTAGAGATCCTGAGATGCTAAGGCCAAGAGCTTGTTTTGTATATGTAAATAGTCAAATCATTAATATTAAATCATCACTACCTATAGACCGACCACGGTGAAAGAGTATGAGGGACTAGGCTCCATTAGGATGGGTAAGGAGGGGGATGAGAGGCTGGAAAAAGGGGATAAGATTAAGAACTTAAATCTCAGAGAATAATATATATTATTATTCTAAATGTTGTAAGGAGGATATGAATTTATCCTAAGTTCCTTTGGGGAAGAGGAACGACTTCCAAATGGAGAGGAACGTGCTTCATGAGTGCCATGTGTCATCTCAGGCACATGCAAATATATGTGGGGATTTTGACTGTTTCGGGGATCCTTTTTCCATTCCTTCCACTCACGCACACAACTAGCAGGAGGCAGTAAAACAGTGAAATCCATTGGTGAACCCTTGACCATCCCAAACCTCTGCAAAGAGCTTGAAATATTATCTTGCTGAACTTGTACCCTCTGGGTTGCCTATGTTTCATCTGGCCATTTTCCCCACGAGTTCATCCTCAGGATTCTTGTCATCTCTTGTGCAGTTCATGCACGCACTGAACAAGCACGCAACCAGAGCCATTTCCTCCATTGTGAACCTCTGTAATTTGCTGAGTTGTCCCCTTGCCTTACCTGATTTGCTTGTAGTTTGAAGAGGTGGGTTGTTAGGCCCGTGGGTAGAAGAAGCAGTTTGTCAGGCCTGTGAGAAACTCTCTCTAGGTGAGAGAGTTTGTCGTGGAAGTGATTTCTCTTAGAGGGAGTCCAGTAGCAACTACAAAGCTCTAAGAATTCCTATCCGACCTGTTGCTGAAGCCTTGGAAGGGAGGTGGAGCAGTTGATGGACTATGTGATAGTGAAGGTGAATACTCCTGGGGTGGGACAGGCATGTGGGGAATGAGATTCTGTGAGTGGTGGGCGTAAGTGGCTCCTTGGAGGAAATCCTTCCCGTAGATTGGTGCAACTTCCTGTTGTCTTTGCCTAGCCTATGAATCCCTTGCCCGATGGAGTTTAGTTCCAGCTCGAGGGTGAACCACTGCTGCCAGTGATGAGAAACATTGTCTAAGGCTGGGAGGTTCATGGAAGGTTTACACCTAGTCAGTGCACTATAATTAAGAGATAAATATCATTTATGTGCTTAATGGTTAAATGATGTATTTTAGTGTATGTCTGTGATTCTTATAATAATATCATGTGTTTCACTGCATGTATGTTTTAATGTTATATTTGTTTATTTATGTTAAGTTTATATGTGATTTATTTTGCAAAGAGCCCTGTCTTCCATTTCCAAGAAGGTCTATGTGTGGGTATGGACAATTTTAATTACCTATAACAAAGCTTGAGACTGTGTGTGTCTGAGGTAGCGTGGTCTGGCCTGTGGGTGGTCAGGGAACATTACAAATTGGTATCAGAGTATTTTGGTTTTGGAGTAGTGGCATTGTCCCTGACGAGGGTGGCCGGGGGACGTTACAAATTGGTATCAGAGCAGTTTGGTTTTGGAGTAATGGTGTTGTCCTCGACGAGGGTGGCCGAGGAACATTACATTTTCCAGCCTTTAAAAATGATATACCTTGCCTAGCTAGTAGATTCTCCAACAACAAGATATGGCCCACGTATTGGCTTGGTCTTTACTCCCAAAGGGTTGCACCCAACAATATCGACAATTGTTCGACCCACAACAAATTTTCATGCCCCTCAAAAATGGAAAATGTAATGGATTTTGGTGACAAGAAATCTTCAACAATTTCTCTCTTCAGGCCAACAACCCAAATGGCAGCCCCAACTGATGCTAAACCTGCTGACTATCATCGATTCCCACTAATATTTTTGCTAATTTTCTTCAAGTTTTCATTAGATAACTTGTTCAAAAGCTTTACCAAATATTCCATCTTTTTGTTGTCTCTACTTGAAGAGGACTTCTAATGCATTCAAGGTGTTGATTGGATTGGTTTCAAACTTCTTATACCTTCTACTTGGTTGGTTTCCATGATATGCGCCATTGTTTCATTTTATCAAATAGTTTAAGAACACAAAATATAGTTTTTTTTTTTATCATATCTATGAATTTAATTTGTTTATAAACAAATGTAATAGAATAAACAATAGGAGCAAGCCAACATAATTTACTCAAGTTACCTCAAATTCCATGGCTTTATTTATTTAATAGAAGAGTCACTGTCCACATAACTCCCACGACTACATACAAAGATGTAATAACCAACGAACATTGCTGAAATGGTTCCCCAACCAATAGGAAATGTACAACCATGAACTTCTTGAGATAACCCACAATCTAATTATTCTAATTGATTAGTTCTTTCCCAGAACTTGTGTCTCCAAACAGAAGGTTAGCGCACCTATGAGAATGACATCTCTATCACGTCAAGAATCTCCACAATCCCATCCTCAAAATGATTGATCTCAACAGATTGTTATTTAATAGAAAAATAATGCCAGCAAGAAGAGATTCGACCTGGTGAGATACCATACATTTATGCAATAGGAAAATGTACTGAAATGACTGTGCTGAAGGAGCTCGATCCTCCTTAAATTGAATCTAGCTCATATACAAACTCTCTGCAAGAGGGGAGTCCAATCCTCATAATTATAGTGCCCCTTTTACTGATGAAGGAATTCTCTTAGCAGTGAGGGTGTTACCAATTCGTCCCAATGAAAAAGGAAATTCTCCCTCCAATTAATAGTTTAATCCCAACTCGTGCCAGTAAGAAAGTATGCTCATCCTTCTTTAACTAGGGAGGATAGTCTCACCACCGAAGCCAAACTCCAATGGAAGGGTTTTGCTAAAACCCTAACGAAAACATCAGCTCACCAAGCACTCCACAAGAAATAATCACCAAATCTGACATGCCCCAAATGACTAGCGCTCCTCCCTTTTAAAGATCTTATGGATCTTTTTGGAAATATCTCACTTGGCCTCCTCCATGCTTCTAGAAAAACGCTTTATTTTATTAAAGTGAATTTATAATATTATTTTGATTAAGTCACTTAAAAATTAAATAGTAATTAATTAAATATTAATTGCCAAATTAAACTTTAGGCAACATAATAAATAATTAATTAAATATTTAATTTTTTTCTAAGCCTACCAAAAATGGGACATTACATAAGGTGATCTCAAAACATGGCCTTGTGCAAGAGGGAAGAGCCCCTAGACCTCCTACCTCAATTCCAAAACCAAATTCTTCAATGGTAAAAGGGAAATAGGGAAAGAAATGTGTACCTTATTTTCCCCTCCAAGTGGAGCAAGTTGCACTTATTTGGCCTTGTAGTATCTTTTGTCCTCTAACAAACCTGAAAAATTTATATAAAACCTTTGAACAATAACCTAAAACATCACATAAAATAGATAGATATCCAAGAACTCCTTTAAGCAAGTTTTCCCATTAATCTCCAACAAAGAAAATGAGAGAGGTCTCCTCCTTTTATAGCTAAGGAGCCTCCTTAATACAATGAACAATACCATGTGCTATCTCAATACCATTAATTCAAATCCATTGGCCCAGTCAAAACCATGGGAAAAATACAACGAATGAGATAAAATATCCCTCAAAACCCTCCAAGACAAAAGTGACCCTCTCAAATCATCCAAATACATCAATATAATGCCACACGTGTGGGATAGAGAGGCCTAGGAGAGATGCAACGCTTAAAAATTGTGCCAATGTCTCATCAAGGGGTCAAAAGATGAGTCAAACATGGTCCAAGGACTCCAACGCCCCTCTAAATTACACTCAAAACGTGAGGAATGGTCCAAATAGGAGGTAATCACCTCAAAGAGCATGACATCACTCCCACAAGTGTGGGTTGTCCAAGGAAAAGATCCAATGAAAGTGGCACGTGTGGCCTCCTTAGTGTAGGCACTCCCCAAAACAAAAATGATGATTGATGCCGCATCATCTAGTGGTCGATATAACCACATGTAACCACTCCAACAACCTGTAACTATCTACTCAAATGCATTAATGGCTCCCATGAGTGGTCCAAGGAGAAACTAATTATGCATGAGTGTAAGTACATCATCCAACTAAGTAATTAGAACACATATGAGTGGTGCATGTTGAAAGTGTGATGAGATGGCATCCCTGTCATGGCTCGATGCATTGTCATGGATCCAAATGCAGTGACATGTATCCCAATATAGTACATGGATCCCAATGTTTGTAGATATGATCAAATATGAGTACAAAGATCTTAACGCAACATCACATATCCCAATGTGGTGTCACAAATCTCGAGGCATGGTACACATATCCCAATGCAAGGTACCCACTTGAAGTGATGGGTATAGCTTCTTAGCAAGCCATTAGATGATAACACTCAGTGATGTCTTTTAACACAACATAAAGAGTAAGGATTAGTTTTAATTTTGCCTAAGTTTTACCAAGGGGGACAACATTAACTCTTTTACATGTGACAAATCATATGACAACAAGTATTTCCCAAGTACCTAGGTGAAATATAGGTAATGTCACGAATAATGATGGAAAGGTGAAGGGAAAGACTTCATGTGATGACCCTCAAAGTCATTTATATCCATAGGGTTTTTATTTTTTTATATAGCTTTCATGAGCTAGGATTTTTTATACAATAGCCTTCAAGATGGAGCTTTTAGCATTAAGTTACGTGTCCTTGGCACTGTTTCTTACTACCCCTTTATGTGTTCAATTTATCGAACAAGTCCCTTTTAATTTAGATATATTCATAAACAAGTTAGGGACTAGGGGCATTGGCCTCATATCGAGGTGGCATTGCTCAAGCTTTACATTTTTTACTTTTATTTTATTTCTTTTCACCTATACCCTTTTTTTTGGCTTTATTAATTCAAGATTTTCATCATTTAGACCTTTCTTTTAACCTTTTACAAGTCATACATGACTGGGACAAACTTTTTATGAATGAATGAAATGAAACAAGGAAAGTGGAAAGTGTCTCTCATGGTTAGGAAATGGAAAATGTTATCTTGGCTAGTTACCTAGTAGTACAAACTAACTCAAGAAATGATGCATTTTAAAGGAAAAATACGGTCCCAAATAATAAAACTATGCATGCTATTAAGTGCTAATTATTTCATTTAGTGTTTACCACTTTCATGAATAACTAGGAAGTTGTGAGGAAGTTATAGCATCACATCCAAATGGACACCAAAACATGGAATATCAATATAGAGCATATAGAAACGATACTATATCATGACCATATCTACCATCTGGGGAGTGAGGGGAGGAGGATGATATATACCAAAGCTAAGCTAGCAAAATCATGCATTTAATGGAGATAATGAGAAGAATTGTCTAAGTTTGGAGAGGATGGATAAGATAGCTCATGCAAAACAACAACATGGCACCCTATGAGGGTATCTCTAAAATTTTCACCCCCAGGGGGTTAACACACCCCACCCTTCTCCCCACAAAGGGGATCCCATCACACATATCCCATTTTTATTTCCCTCACTGGGTGTAACTAAGACTATAGTCATAGCCACATTGACTCTTCTGGTACTCACCCTTAGGATATCTATATGGTACCTCACACCTCACAATCTTAATTTCTTCGTGGTATCCTCATCCCATATGATCTTTCACTCTATAACTTCTCTCCATGTCCCCCTAATGTCGACTCTGGAGCTTGTTGTAGTAGCCATTGTCCCAACACCACCCAAAACCGATAAGAAGGTTGGGAATAAAAACAAGGTCATTGAGGGCACTAATCATCCTAGGCTTGTTGTAGCCCCCTAGACCACCACCCAACTACTCCTCGCTTGAAATCAGAAGGTCTCACTCTAAATATAAAATGGTGTCTCTTCCCTCAAATTGTTTTTATTTTTATTTTTTTCAAAATATGGTGTTGGAGAGGAAATGTCATAGGTTTTTATCTATATTTAGACCTAGTTTGAAATTTATTTTCTTCAATAAATTATTCTATAGTTGTTTCAATGCATTTTGTGACAATACAAAATGCTAGTACTTTTTTTTTTTTTTTATGTTCAAGAGCAATGTAGTCTAATTTACTTGATTTTTTGCTAAAATAAGGGTTCATTGTCTTCAGAAGTTGATAACATGAAAATGATAAATACTATTTTCTTTGACAACTTATTATATTTATATTTTATATTCAAATATGGTATCACACCTGAGACAACATATTTAGAGTTATCATTTATAGTTAAATATGGTATTACCATTTGTGGCAACATATTTAGATTTCTATTTTGTGGTTGGGGAATCAAATATATACCATTGTTACATTCAAAAAATATAATACCAAATGGATATATATTTATTACGTGAATACGACTTTACTCTAAAGCCTAAAGAAGAGTATCCCAAATTCAAAAAATAGGAGTAGCCTCTAAAGTTTGAAGTTATATTCCTTACATAAATTAGTTTAAAGTTGTTTCAAAATTTATTGGACTATGGAGGGATAGAATCTAATCAAACATCGTAGGACCCTATCCTCTTTTGGGTTTCAAGAAAAAATGGGAGTTGTAGTGGCTTTGAAAGGGGTGGAAAGTTTTTAGAAAGCTTGGATGCAAACATAAGATAAGAATTCAAAGACTTGAGTCTTGATTGGACAATTAGAGAACATGTTAGTAACACAATCAAGTTGTTTTTTGAGCAAAAATCAATGATTACATAAGCTCAAAGCCTACTAGGATCGATAAAACACACAAAATTAAAACATGCAACAATTTTTTTGGGTTTTTGAGATGCTAAACACACAAAGGCGCATGAGAATGTATCAAAAGCATTCTTTTTGTTTGAAAAATCAAGAAAACCTAGTATCTGAGCTACTCGTAGGGAAATTATAACTACTATTGTTGCACTCAGGACTTCAAGAAGTCAAATGGTGACAACAATGTCAAAATTGCTTCATGTTTCAAGAAAAACATTGTGGAGGCATACTAAATTTAGGATTTGTATAGATGAAAACAATGAAGCTACTTGTTGGGATATTATTTGCAAGTAGCCCTACCATTATAGACTTTTAGAAGGAATTAGACAAAAGGTGGTAGAATTTTGGGAAATCCATTCTCATGCTACACTAGATCGAAAGCATTTTTTGCGACAATGCTTATCTAGAGGCATGCATGATGTGCATTGTAATCACGTTATGGAGATGACACAAGTTGAACTATTTGAGGAATTTCAAGAAAGAAGTCTTGGTGTTAAGATTACCACTAACACGTTTGATAAATTGAAATCAAGGTATATTGTGAGTTCGTAGAACTACCTTTTGGATTAGTGAATGCACCAGAAGTGTTCACGAGTTTATTGAACACAATATTTTAAGAGTCCCTTGATAATTTTGTACAAGTATTTTTGGATGAAATTTTCATATATTCACATACACTGAAAGAGAATGAAGAACATCTACGATAGTGTTGCAATGTCTCAAAGAGAACAAGTTACATGGAAAACTTTCTAAATGCTCATTTTGTGAGTCAAGGGTTCATTACTTAATACATATCATCTCAGGAGAAGGAATCACGATACATCTAACAAATATAGAAGCAATCATGGAATGACTAACACCTAGTAATGTACATGAAGTACATAGTTTTATGTGTTTAGCATAATACTATCGAATGTTTTTTGAAGGATCTTCAAAGATTGCAAATCTTATTACAAAACTTCAAAAGAAAAATAAGAAATTTATATGAACAAAACAATGTGAAGAAGAATTTAAAAAACTAAAGGAGTTATTGATGACGACTCCTATTTTGAAAGTACCAGATATATGGAACAAGATTTTATAGTATGCAAGGATGCATTGAAGGAGGGATTGGGTGGATTACTAATGTAAGAAGGTGGGTTAATTTTCTACACTTCAAGGAAACTTTGACTCCATGAATAAAATTACATGACACAAGATTTGGAACTTGTGATGATAGTGCATGCATTAAGAATTTGGAGGCAATATTTAATTGGAAGAAATTTTGACTTAAAGATTGATCAGCATGCTTCATATCCATAGTCCTTTCATGAAGCATTATGTATTGCTGAGTAGGATTCAATAATGGAGGAAGAGTACAACTCGTTGATTCAGAAAAACAACTTGGGATCTTGTTCCATTTCCTAAGGGAAGAAAACTGGTTCAGTGTAAGTGGATCTATTGGACCAAATTTGCACCAGATGGATAAGTTAACAAGTTCAAAGCACAGCTCATGGCTAAATATTTTTCTCATGTTCATGGTGTTGATTACACTGAGACCTTTTCCCTCATCTCCAAAATAAACTCCATTCACTTGATACTTTCTATTACTGCAACTCAAGGTTGGATTGTACATCAGATGGATGTGAAGAGTGAATTTCTTCAC